>QNGE01007301.1:0-13200 GCA_008508345.1 Paragonimus westermani | reverse complement strand
TGATGATGATGATGATGATGATGATGATGATGATGATGATGATGATGATGGTGATGATGATGATGATGTTGACAAGTAGCGCGTTTTCCGGGGTGTTCGACAGTAACAATTTTATCCCTTTTTGTGGTCTTTCTGAATGGACAATCGTGGGGTGAACGAGGTGAGCGCCGAACTGCTTCATAATGAACGATAATATAAGTGCAAGCCGTGAAGTTCCAGTTGAGTTGTTGTTGAGGTTGTCACATACCCTCAAAAACTGTCCACTAACTGGGATGAGCATTTACCGTCTTTTGTAAAGCCGAGTTTCTTTGATGTACCATCATTTTTTCTACCTCTGGCGCCGTCTCACATACTGGACACTAGTTAGCTTGTTTTTTTTCACCCAATCGCTTGAAGAGCTATAAAAACACAAGAGCTGCATTTTGTACTTTGACTTCGGCTTTTCGGCACTTTGACTTCGGCACTCGGAACTTCGGGCTGAGACAATGAACGCTCTTTTCGGGAGACCAGTGTTTTTCCTTCGTAGTCGGCTTTGGGGGAATCGGCTCTTCGGGGTAAAACAGCGCGTACCATATCACTGCATCGCAGGAATCGTTCCAGCTCAATTGCATCCACTCGGTCGTTTCGCGATATAACAGCTGTTGAGAGTAAGAGTTTCGTCAGTTCGAAAGGGCACGAGGCGCTTCATTGTGGAAATTAAGGAGGCACGCGTAGTTTGACAGATGCAGTGAAGGTTGTATTCGAAGACTGAAAACATCACGCGAAAGACAGTGTCCGTGGCGGAACTATGCACGTTTTCTCCCAGTTCGGATCTGATTCTCAGTAAAGTATGTGGTAGACACTTTGGCCAATTTTGCGCCGACTACACCAACGTAAATTAGCAAATCCTCGGTATATCCAACCTGCATTTACTTTCATCTCCCTGTGTTTTCTTCAATCGCCACAGAACTGATATGTTCTACACATCTTTCTAAAGTGATTTTTGTCATAACAAACTACGACAATTTAACCGATAAACAGACCCCGTCAGTTCACTTTAAGCTATCTCTAGTTGGGTAATTTGATGCTCTCCTTCGTAATAAGCATATTAAATCCAAAATATACAAATACCCACAAACTGTCTATGCACTATGTTCCATCAAGACATTGAGCAACGCGTAGCAATAAGCCAGTGATCCCGAATATTCAAAACAAGATTGGATCGCAATGCCACCATACTACCGAACAAAGTATCCGAGTAAATAATTACACAACCTCAATAATTTCGATCGACCTATCGTTTCTGGGATATGAATTACAATTTGGCAACGAACAGACTAAAGATTAAAAGAGTTCCTCCAAACAGTCAGCAGGTTCCAGAACAATGCGGGCGGGCTGAGCTCCAGGAAATGGTGATACACGTACCACTCAAGCAAAGTATAATGACCGACAATTGGCTATTCACATAACTATCAAATTGACGCGATAAAACAAAAACGTCTAAGTCGAGGTTCAGGTAACCGTCAGAAACAGGGGGAGGTTGAATGTACAGGGAAAGACGCTCCAATTAAGCGCGCAGGCATATCTAAGCGGCCGGTGCTGAATTTATTAGTTCCTGAAATAGGGACAGGTGACTGCAAGCCATCCCAGTGTCTGCAGTGCATGAAGCAGCTCCTCGGAGGTGGAACGATCGACGATACCATTTTTCAACAGCTGTGGATGGAAAATCGACCGGCGCCGACTCGTCTCATCTTGGCAATCTTCGGCAGCACTGAACCTATGAAAAGGCTAACAGAAACAACTGACAAGATGTTGGACGTTCAGACTAACCCCTAATCGGCAACTATAGGCGTCAGTCAACCCCACGACAAACTACGTGATCAGGCAGAGTTTTTAACCAAACAGACAAGTTGGTTCATTTTCAGCCTGTTCCCTTGGCTTAACAGAACACGAGGCCGATCTGGAACATTTTACCCCTTTCCGACAGTATTAACATGCAACGGTCAGGGTTACTGTTAATACCGCCGCACGTTCCGCCATCAGGTAAAGAATTATATTCAGCTTTACACCCATACGGCCCACCGGCACCGCCAGGCGTTGAAGGGGGGGGGCAACTGCTGTGCCCGGTATCTACTGCAAAGTTCGTCCTTTCCACTTCCCTCACAGGTCCACGGACTGCAACTTTCGAATCGACATTTGTACTGAGATGAGCGTAAGTCCATGCACTGCAAGAGACCGTCAACGTTGTCAGCATTTTTCTTTTTACAAGCCGTCAGTGAAACATCAATACAGACGTGCGGACGACGTTCACTTTCCCCTGACCTTGGGTCACTTCGGTGGCAGGCATTTAGACTGTGATCTTGGATGCAGATTTTCCATCCCACCTTGGACTAAGAGGTGAAATTTACGGTCAAAGACTTTTGGATTCCATACTTTCCTTAAATGTTTTGGGCAAATTAACCGAAATAAATTCCCATAGAATTCATATGGCAGTACCCACATCCGCACTATATCCTCAGTATGCCCAACAATATGCGCAGCTCATAAACCCGTCGTAATATCCGGTTTCTTTGAAAAACGGAGTGACGCACACCATTGTATCTAAGGCGCATTCAACGATCGATCGTCCAGACGCCTCCTCCATAAATGTCAACGAACTGTTAAGGCGGTACTTGACCATATGCTTCGGCTTGAAATTATCCGTCGATTCAGGAGTGCACGGTATCCTCTCTCACACATGGTCTTGAAGAAAACTGCGTATTCGGTCTGAACAAGCTAGGAAACCGGGATGTAAAATACAGCCTGAATCGGTGTATTGGAGTACAGATTGTGGAGTCTACATACGCGATGAGCGTTGTTCAGTGAATGTAACTGACAAGAATATCATAAATCCGTATTTACGGACTTTTCTGAAACCGCCCTGTTGGATCGGAATCGGACAGTCTTGTGCTTACACAACCACAAAATCACGCGCTCTAACTTATGCCAGATAAATCATGCGACAAACTAACCAATCGCATGCACAACTGCCCACCTATTGGTCAGTTGGTTATTGATCGTTTGCCTTTGGTTTTTTTCTGTTATATGCCTTCACGATTTTGAATCAGAAAAAGACACGCTGTTCTTGGTGGCTTACTAACTTGTGGCCTTCTTACTCGAACGGGGCGACGCAGATAACATCATTGAAACCACTATAGCAACAACAGATGCAAACGCAGCAGCGATGTGATCGGATCGAACGGCATCAGAAAACGATGTAGCATCAGCAGCAAGCTTTCTTGGAGCAGCAGCAGACGAATGCTAACATTTTTGATTCACTCACAGCACAACTAAACGTCCTGACTACGTCACCTGGAGCCACCACTTCGGAAGTAAAGCTGAAAGAGATCTTGACAACCAGCGTTTATGAGTTTAATAATGACCCAGACAGTGGAGTGACATTTTCGTCCTGATATCAGCGTCACGAAGACATTTTCCAGATTGATACACCCACGCTGGACGAATTCGCCAACGTGCAGAAACTAGATTCATCTGAACACGCACAATATTGCAGCTATATTCTTCCACAGTAGTCTCGTGACTTCACTCTGAAAGAAACTATTGCAAAGCCTTGCTCTGTTTTTAGTGAAAGAACATCTGCGTTTAACAGTCGGCACAACTGCCTGAAAACTTCTCGGCACGCCACAGCAGGCATCGTAACGTATGCTGATAGAGTAAACCGTGAGTGTGAACGCTTCCAATTAAAGCAGATCTCGGACTCGCAGTTCAAAGCACTGGTATTTGTTGTCGGGTTGACATCTTCAGAAGATGTCGGTATACGAACGAAACTCGATTCCTGTACAGAATTTCCAGTTCAGGACTTAACGGCGGAATACATGCGCCCAGTGAATTTTAAACGTGATTCACAAATGTTGCAATCGACATCCTCTTCCGCTGACAGCATAAGTTGACCGAGTCACAGGACAATCGTCCATCACATGTTCGTTGCGATACACCCTTTCATGCGTAACGGCCATCTCCGCTTGTTGGTTGTGTAGACAGTGGCACCTCGTCCGATTTGGCCTGTATCGCAGACACGTGTGTCAAAGGTGTAATCGTATGTGTCGCAAGGAATCACACTGTAGGCAATCAATCCAAGGCTTCCGCGTACGTCGCCAGTCCAACGCGGTGTTTACTACAATGAGTGATATTGTTCACCGACGAAAATATGACTCTTCACACTGAAAATGACCAGGTTAAGTTTCAGATAGATACTGCGTCGGATATCACAATTATTTCTCGTTTAACGTGGATCACTCACGGAACACGATTGTATAAGCCAACAAATAGAGTAACCGAGAATGCTAGTGGACACCAGATGCTCCCTCGTGGTGAGTTATCGTGCACTTTTTGTTTTCGCGATAACTGTGACTCTGGCGTTTGCTACATATCCCCTAACAATCTTCTGGGTGTAAACTGAATAGAAAAACTTGACCTGTGGAATGTACCGTTTGATTATGTTCGTGATGCACATGACGTTATTCATTTGTCGACATTTTTTGACGTGACTGCAGGCTCCAGTGATTTTGTACAACAGTTAACGGATGAGTTTTACGACGTTTTTACGGACAACTTATACAGATGTACAAAGATTAAAGCTCAGCTGTTCATCGAACCAGGAAACAGGCCAGTGTTTCTTTCCCAAGCATCCTGTGCCATACTCAACAACAGCAGCGCTGGAAGCTAAACTAGGTCGTCTAGAAATCACAGGAATGCTGACAGAGGTGAAGTACTCCTCTTGGGCCGCCAATGGTTCCGTTCGACTTTGCGGTGATTTCTCAATGGGTCTGAACAAGGCTTTGTAGACATATCAGTATCCGCCTCCTGTATCAGAAGACCTCACTGATGTATATATATATATTCTCAAAGACCAATTCATCTGATGCGTACCTCCAATATGAGATGGAAAATAGTTGCAAATACCTACTCACAATAAAATAAACGCACATCGAGGACTGTACCGCTACAACAGACTTCCATTCGGTATTAAATGTGCACCAGCAATATTCTAACAAATCCTGGATATTATGCTTAGTGGGTTCTCGTTCGCCATTTCTTACACGGACGACATCATTATTGTAAGTCCATCACAAGATGATCACAAAACGCATTGTTAACGAATCTTTGGTCGCATACATGAGTATGAATTTACCTTACGCAAACAGAAATGTGTTCTTCTTGCCTCAAATCACATGTCTGGGATTCATTGTCGATTACGGTGGCCTTTGTCCAGACCCCGAAAAACTCGATGCGATGCCTTCTGTCAAACAGGTGGAAAAACGTAACATCAAGATGGAGAGGCAATTTGACCAGCATCATGGAGCAAAAGCTCAAGAATTTCATCCAGACGACCCAGTGTTTTTACTGAAATTTCATGGTCATGGATGTAGCTGGGTACCAGGAACTGTGACTCACCGTCGAAGTCGTGCTATATGAACTCATCGTCTGCGGCAAGAAAGAGACTGATCACGTGAACTACATCCAACGATGGAGTCACAATATCTGCAGTAGACCGGAAGGCATAAATGATTTACCTCTCGATATCGTGTTAGATACGCTTGATCTGCTAACAAACACGGCGGAGAGTAACACCGAAGAAAACGCGATACGAAAATATCCCATCATCGAAACATGCCATTCACGACGAGCCCGGGCTCCGATAAAACCCCTCCACGTGAACCCTTCTGGAAGGTCGTGCGAATAGTAGTCATCCTAACAGAGGTGGATGTGGAGTGGTAATCGGACAGTCTTGTGCTTACACAACCACAAAATCACGCGCTCTAACTTATGCCAGATAAATCATGCGACAAACTAACCAATCACGTGCGCAACTGCCCACCTATTCGTCAGTTGGTTATTGATCTTTTGCCTTTGGTTTTTTTCTGTCATATGCCCTCACGATTTTGAATCAGAAAAAGACACGCTGTTCTTGGTGGCTTACTAACTTGTGTCCTCCTTACCCGAGCTGGGCGATTTAGCACGCCCTCCTTGCACAGGGCTGATAGGCTGAATATCTTTCCGGTGTATTCTATTAATTAGTACCAAAGGATCCCCCTACTATTGCAGAATCATTTAGGAAGGGTGATTCGAAAAACTGATGTAGATAGACAAGTGACAGACATGACAACCACACAGGGCGAACGCAACGGTCTTCTCTGCCTCACAGATTGTCTTGGATTCTATACTCGCTAAACTGTAACAGATAAGTTCACTAGACAAGTTGTTCGTGAATGAAGCACAGATCAATACTGACTCCATACTAACCTGGTGAGTACTCCCCAACTGCCTGTTTCCGGGATCCAACATTTCGACACATGTGTTCTGGTCCCCTCGTATGCGTATTTCTTTTGCTTCTAGCCATAATCATACATCCTCATTTTTACCATTTCGGTATGAATTGATCGTTTTGTATTACCCGTTTCGGGTGAGGTCGTGCTTGATTCAAATTAAGGGAAACGTACGCATGAATATGCTAGNATTTAGGAAGGGTGATTCGAAAAACTGATGTAGATAGACAAGTGACAGACATGACAACCACACAGGGCGAACGCAACGGTCTTCTCTGCCTCACAGATTGTCTTGGATTCTATACTCGCTAAACTGTAACAGATAAGTTCACTAGACAAGTTGTTCGTGAATGAAGCACAGATCAATACTGACTCCATACTAACCTGGTGAGTACTCCCCAACTGCCTGTTTCCGGGATCCAACATTTCGACACATGTGTTCTGGTCCCCTCGTATGCGTATTTCTTTTGCTTCTAGCCATAATCATACATCCTCATTTTTACCATTTCGGTATGAATTGATCGTTTTGTATTACCCGTTTCGGGTGAGGTCGTGCTTGATTCAAATTAAGGGAAACGTACGCATGAATATGCTAGCGTAACCTTTATAACGCGAACTTTTGGATGTTGCCACCGCCTGGAACGAAACACCCAAAACCAGTCTCATTTTAAAATATCTATCGATTCCCAGTTTTCAACATGATTAATAGATAGTGAAACAACTAGCAATGCAGCAGCTTTTAGAGTAAACACTTGCAAAATGCGTTACCAGATCGCTAGTACACCAGCGTTATAAGAATCTGTTTGTGTAATTTGTGTTAACTCGTTCTTCCTCCCCTCACTCATTTTCAAACTTTCCCATTCTTCAGCTCGTCCTGATACTGTTCACCATCCTCACTATACGCGTCAAGGTCATATAGATGGTTTTCCTTGAGGCAAACGTCGAACGAGTTCTCATGGTCTGCACACATTTTTCATTAACACAACGCAATAATGAACGATGGTCACAAATCTTCTGGTTGCATGCTTCATCTGTATTTGCCAATTTGTTCTCCATTACTGTGTCCTTTATCATCATGTTATGACGGTCGTGCGGTCTTTAGAAACATTCAACATGATTTGTGGTACTTGTGGGTTTTCTTTCGCACAGTTATGCACGTAACAGTGGAAAATAGTTTTGGAGGTGTTTGACATCGTGTTACGTTTTATCAAACATCCTGCGCTAAAAAGCTGTAATTTGGAAAAATTCCAGCGCAAGCTCAGACAACAAAGCGGAAGTTGAGGAAAACAAAGTTAAGTTAACGGGACCCCCAAACTCACTGCCATTACATACAGATCATAGAGGTGTTGAAAAATGTTCAACCTTCTGAAACGATGTACTGGTTGAGCTGACTGTCACTCAAACATAAGATAATATTGTAGCCATAAGGCGTCCAATAAAGCACAGTCTTTATTGTCCAAATCGCCAGTCGCATGCAACGCGCGCTCTCTCGTTTATGAGTCATAATTCCAACCCGCAACACCTCCCGGGTTCCGTTCACACACCGATTTCTTAACAATCAGTTTTCGAGTAATACGATACGTAAGTCACCCTGCGGTCGTAGATGCGAATTTCAAAGAAAACTTTTAGACGGTTACACATCGAAGACAAACTATATCCTAAACGGCTAGTCACATGTGGTGGATAATGCCCAACTGTACGCCTCAATTGGCCGCACTGATCACAAAATTTTAACTTTTGAGATACTTGGTGAAGTATCTTCAATCAACTCAAAGGTCATCCTGTGACTTTTCAGCTGTGTTGTAGATGAGTTTACCAAGTTTAATCTAGACAGAACTAAATTTGTGGAATATTAAGCTATGGTCCTTGCGGATATTCCAACCGAAACCTACCTCTCTAGATATGACGTAACTGCATAAGTTACACACCAATATTATGTCCAATAAGAGTTAGCTTTTGGGGCGTGGTAGACTTCGAGCTGAAATGTGGGAGGGAATTATTCTGAGACTGGCAGACACGAATACTCTCGCACCAGACCAGAAACACACGCGCGTGTTATCGAAGTATTCGGAAGCGGCAATGACTGAGGTACGGTCGTTCTTCGGAATGGAACCAAATTCAATACTCCTTCACGAATGGTTTCTTTTGGATTGCATCAGTTATGAGGCTGAACCTCACAAAGAAAATAGAAAAAACTTCTAACAGAACCATAGTTCCACAGACCGAACGAGTACACCGCAACTTTAGAGATTGCACGTCAAAGCTGAGGTTAGGAACGGTGTATTGATAACAAGCATCAGTCGATATCTGGATGGTCCGTGCACGAGAGTGTATCAAATACACGTTAGCGTGAACTTAACTTCAAATCTGGAATTTCGACAACCGTTTGTTTAGTGAATGACAGGATTTTGTAACTTCAAAAGCAGTTTGTCGGGTTGTTGAAATGAATTTCAACTTGGTCTATGGGTGGTCAGTGGAACACTTATTAACAGGAACGAGGGCATGAGACTCTGTAACAAATAGTCGAGACCGTAATATTTATTAGGTTGGAGCAATGACATCAAGCTCGACAGTAATCTATACGATCACGGGGGTTGCAAGCAACAGCACCGATTGCAATGGCTGTTCACAAGCCCTGCTAGATCAAGTAAAGATCAGCACACCTATGTCAGGCATTGTGCTGATATGCGTTAACGCACCGTGTCACACTGATCTGGAAAGTGTATTTGCTCAAGAGTTATATAATGGAGTGCAAATGTTACGACTGGTACCCTATTAGCCAATGTCGAATCCGATTGAGAACGCCCGGTGCACGTTGATAAAAAGGGTTGAAAGGTACAACGAGACCACAGTAAACGCGGGTCCTCAGAATGTGCTGAGTTAATCGGGGTGGGGAATGCGGACTCTGAACCGAATGTTCAAATCTGGTTTGTACAGTGTTAGTGAAGATCATTGTGCCAGCCTTGCTGATCATTGTCAATGGCTCTGCACGTAGCCGATGAACGGTGAAACGATGAGGTCACACGCATTAACCTACATGTTCTCAGTGAACGAAGAATGTTCTTTTCGGAACAACGACAAATTTATGTATGGCTTCCATTTTTCGGGAGCTATCCCTGATGATGTTAATGCATTGTCCAACAGTGTGTCCAATTTGCCTCCGATTATTGTATATTTCCGTTGAACGCTTGAGAGGAAATCAGCTGAGGGTTTGGGCTTTACAGACTAACAGAAGCGTTCTCTGCGAGTTTAGTCGCCTTCATATGTGGGCGTTACAGACTTGTAAGTTCAGGAGCGTGGATGTTGGCTCAGTCGATGCGAGTGTGTATGCGTGCATGTGGTCTTGGCACTCACAGTGTTGAGGGAAAAGGGATCATCGTCTGTCGGGTGAGTGAAAGTGAAAAAGCTTAGCGGAGCCTTTGCGTGCCGTGTGGACCAGGGTTGGCGAATCACGCGCTAGTCTGTGGGGCGCTTAATGTGTGTCCGTGACCTTGAGGATAACTGGTACAAAGTCTACTGCTGTAATGGATCCCAGATCATCAGTCCTCATGATAAAAGTATATCTGTTTGTATCAATGAAAACTTGGTGCCACTACAGTCTTCATGGGAAACTGATTTGGTCCGGAGCAATTCTATTTGTCACAATCCACTGTCAGAACCAATCGGAACGTACTGTCGATTACAGAAAGAACGGATGTCCTTCACTCCTTAAGTTATATTTTTCACTTTGGGCAATATGCTGTTTCCTCCTCTTTTACTAATCTGTTCAAATGAATGTATCGAGCAGTTTACTCCCACCCATTTTTGTACTAGTATGCCTTACTTTGTCCCTCTTGAAGCCCACGTGTTTAGTTTTCTCACTTTCAAATCCAGGAGTTCATGAGTGCTTGCAGTTGCTTATGTTCTGATGTTTCGTTGGTGTGGTTTGAAAACGGACTGCGTTTTCCGTCGGTATAATTTGGCAGAGCAGCGCCTTAGAGGGAACTAATCAGGGAAGCAAATTTTGATTAATCCAGTGTGACAGAATCGCCTCATCGCACACTGATTTAAAAGAAAATGGACTCTGTTGACTTCTGCCTAATTCTCTTTATGATACTTATTCGCACTCTTCGTGTGTAATTTCTTTATAAGGTGACAACCCGGCTGCTGAAAAAGTTTAAAGGCGATCTCAAATATTGATGTAGCTCTTTTGGTTGGGGACACAATACTCCTCAGTCTTTTTGTTTCGTGAAAAGCACAATGCAGAATGTTAGACACTTCTACAGGATATCCTGTTTCCTTTTCACACTCAAGCAGGAATAAACCTGACGATCTCAAACGGTATTTGTAGCTTTAACCATAGGTGGTAAGCCTTTGTACCTTCTCAAGAATACTGTCCTTTGAGCTATAGCTACCGTACTCAGGCACACCACTTTGGAGGCGATCTGTTGCTGAGCTCAGTGGGATGCACAGCGCTCGATACAAGATAATAGTAGCTGCTTCGAGACAGTGTGGCTCTCATTGTTCACTTACACTGACCATGTGCCTGGTTGATCCGAACGTACGGTTGACGATATCTGATTCGCATTAGCCTGTCCCAGTGACCAAAGCCAAAGGACGCCTGCGCAGCACCACTTGCAGTTCCACTCGCACACCACATATCCAGTGTAAACCCGAAGGACTAAGGCCGGGAGGTGTGCCAGTGGGGCCTTTGTGTCCAGCCGGTTAATACTGGTTAGCCAGTTGACTGGCTGATAAGGAAAGGAAACCCCTATCTCTCGGAAACTATACAGAGAGAGACTGCAATGACGAGTTCTGAACTAGGAAGAAAGATTTGTGAAGTGTAATACGAGAAGCATTAAAGTATAGGAGTGCAGTTTAGTGCATTCCAAGGAAGATAGGGATGAAAAGCAAAATTCTCATTAACCTGTTAAAAGCCAGGCAGACCATTCATCATACCATATGCCAACAAAGCCGAAGAAAAGAATGGAAAGAAGACCACAGACATTCAAGTTTCTGAAAAGAAGAACGGATTAATTGTCAACGACCAGTCTGTTGGCCGATGCAGTCATTAACAGAAGCAGAATGGGTACACTGATATGACCCACCTGGCCAGAGGCTAACGTACTCGTCGCCTCTTCGTCGACGGTTTACTATGAGTACTTTGGTGACTTACTAACCCCAAACGGCCGGCGCATTCGCGGTCGCACACACCGCAACGCCATATAGTCACGTCACTGTGACCTATGAGACCGATGGTTCCTTTGCGTACCGCACGCTTCCGGTCGCGACCGCGCATCAATTGCTCGTTGAACTTTCGCACGCCCGCACCAACCGTATTCCTCCAGGCCGTCCGGTTCAACGCCAAATCTTCCCCACATCTAAAATCAATGTTACAACGTGAAAGACTTACCTGCATGATCCGAACGTGCCAACATGCACACTAACAAACCTCTGCGTTTCCCACGCGACCATTCCACTTGTGGGCTAGCTGGCAAAGACAAGAGTGGTTAGACACCACAGGCATATTAGCAAGTGAATCAGACAAGATCTTCCTTTTAAAAAATGGTTAAGGGAGCTCCACACACTTTTCGTGAACTGACAAATCTACTGATTATCTCCCTCAGTATGCTTCCAAAGATACTGCCTATGCTCTCTGTCAGGTCCGCTAGTCGGTAGCTTCCGACAGAAATTATGATGGTTACTTTTCAACTTCTCGCTGTCACGCCTACATAACACGTGATTAGACACGTAGGCAAGATATTACGGCAGAATTTTATCCAAGGATTTTAAGGTGGCTGGATAAACATTTTCACTATCAACTGACTTCGTACTGTTCACCAGATTCACGGCTTGCTTAGTTTCCAGTCTCTCAATATCCTCGTTTACCGCAGTCACGCCATGCGGTTAGATTGAAGCTCCAATACTCCGTTGTCCAAATGGAAGACGCTTTGTTGGTTATCACATTCTTCACTACAATTTTTTTTCAAGAGGACACCTAGCTTGAGCTTAGCCTTAAAGTCGTCTCGAATTTTGCGAGATCGCTCATGTTAAGTTAGACCCATAAATCAAACGGGGGCTTTTAACTGTTTTGGGTTTTTGCTCTGCGAGACTTCGTTAACATATGAACAACACCGTTTTGCAGAATTCTTGTGCATTTTGTTAACCTCAGTTTCAATAACATATGCGCAACCCCTATGTACCAACATTCAGCTGCAAATTGGTCGATGTAGTAATTTTTGTTCCGAATGTTACCACATTAACTTAACGTCAAACCTTCTCACCACGGAGTATTTTTTGTCGAGATTAGTTCATATTGAGGCGGTTTGCCCAAGGTTAGAAAGTCTGTCTGTGTCATGCTGTTAGCAGTAAATACTAAACCCTTAAACAAGAGTCGATGTTGTGTATACATATATATATATGTATGTACATATGCATATACTGTCTTGGCTACCTTGGAGTGATGGTCGGGCTTGTGTGCTGTTTTCATCCGGCGGGTTGTGCTGACTGGGACTTCGGTCGTTGCACGTTCAACTTTGTCAAACTGGCCAAAGGGGAGCAGCCAGACAAAAGGCAAATGCTTCCTTTTCGGCTGATGACCATGTATTGTGTTTCGGTTCGGCTTGATGTCTGTTCTTACCCGGTCTGATTTTGTGAGTATTTGTCAAGTTTGTATGTGCAATATTACTGTTCCGCTGTGAGTGTGCTGAATCACTTGGGGATCGCTTGTGTGCTGTCACGTGTGTTCATCCGAGGTTGCGCCATTGTTTGTTGTTGTTGTTGATGAAGATGATGTTTATGAGGTTTTCGTTTACATTTTGTGCAGTTTGCGGGTTCTGGTGTTCAGTGTATGGTTGTTTGGGTTTGTGTGCTGTATGTGTGTGTGCCTGTACGTTTCAACAGTATCTGAACTGTT
>QNGE01007300.1:0-24063 GCA_008508345.1 Paragonimus westermani | reverse complement strand
AAACGAAATGTTAACACATCGCAACATATGTCTTCTTTCTGCTCTGATGAAGTTATTGAAGAGAACCCAGTATTCCAAGAATAATGCACTTCTTTCTGTTGGTGTGGAAGTTTTTCAACTCTCTGTTCCGCACGTTACAGCTAACCTTATTCCCTGGTACGACAATATATGGTATGTTACGTTATTTGTTGACTCCTGCGTTATTTTTGATGAATAGCTCATCAAACTTGGAGTGAAACTTTGTGCGGGTGTTCCCACAAGTAAACCCAGTGTATACCTAATGATGGCGCGCTAACTCTGAGCTACCCCACCTTCTCTTGTGCCAGTTTCGTATTGAGGAGGACAGCAGTCATTTAAAATTATGTATAAAGTATGCGTGTCGAACTCTTTGTGATATGAAAAAGCTTCCACGGAGTTCCACTCCAAGTTCGACGTGTTACATAATGACAATAATTCTGAAGCCTACAAACAAACTATACAAAACCAAGACCGAGGATAAAGAAAGTGAACAACCGGTTAGCGTCCAGCCTAGAGCGCGCGAAACATCGTTGCCCTTCAAAACCCTTATTCCTTGACCAAATAACTGCCTAGTAGCCACAAAGCAGTTGCTGGTTTTTTACATGTGTGAGGGAAGGGATTTGGTGGAAACTGACCTGATTCACCGCTTATCCAAACCGCGATGCGACGGCCAATCGAGAGGTAGCCAACCAATCCAACGTCGATTTAGGGTGCAACATCAGCACTGGACAAACAGTGGCACTGCCGTGAACGGCTATTATCCAAGTTCTTTGTTTTGTATTGGGCCAATCACCTTACGCTTCGTGACATTGCATGTGCTACTGATATCAGCCACTGAAAAATTTCAGGTTCTTTGGTGCTGATGTACATCTATAAATCCGTGTTCACGTCGCACGTCAAGAACCGCTTACTGTAAACAGTCCGAGGTCTTCTGCCTATTATTTACGCATTAGGTCTGCGTTTGGGCGCGATTCTTATGGTTGTTCGAATTTTCTAACTTCAGTCATTATAGCATCAGAATGGGACGACTGACTAAGGAGTGATAGTTCTACCCTCTTACGTGAGAACACAGTCCGTCCGGTATCGCATTTTACACGTTGGTTTGACGTATTTTGGTCCACTCAAAGTGAAAAGAGGTTAGATAGTGGTGTGGAGATTTCACCGTTTTATACTTTGCTTTGCCAACCTCACGTAACTGTTGCATCAGACCGCACTGTACATTGTTGTTGGAATTGGCAGCCAGCTAAAACATCCCATTGCTAGATTAAATTTTGGTTTCTGCTCACCGCACCATCAGCTACGCTTGGGAGGTTCCGAATACTTCCCAGTACCAGTGAATGTTTCATTAACACAGGTCACCTTTAATGAATTCACTGGCTATTCTGCATCCTGGTTTATTGTAGGTCACTCATGTTTCCGCTACTACAGTTGACGAATTGAAGCCTATAGCAGTCCATCTCGAGACAGCACCGTCCACGAACACCAGGACATTTTCTGTGTCGCTGATTCGGCTTTTCGGCTGAACAGGAACATCAACGGATATTTATTCAAAAAACAGCACAAACCTCGTGGCTGCTAACGAGAGCTCTGATTTTGGTCTGAAGAGCTGTGTTGGAGCAGTGTCTGATAAGCTTCTACGAGGAGGTATGTCACATTCTAGTCTACCACATGCCAACCACAGAGGCGGAGTCTGAGAGCGGTCGATAAGGTCTATGTGGCGATCTATAAGTGCAGTCTGCTTGGAGTAGAAGCGTGAAGATGAGACTTTGTCGAGGTTGTTGTCCGTGGCAGAACGGATACAACACAACGGTACTGCTGATGTCTGATGACATTAATCTTGCTTCTCTATCACCAACAGGCGACGTCGGACTTAGAGTAAAGAGACCTTCACCCGAAGGTCTACTGCACGCTGGCTTGTCTACCACTGCTGGGAGGTGGGTCGTTGAACGCTTATAATGTGAGAGGCTGCTATGCGACTCAGCGGTGTCAGATCCATTGGGTGGTGGTCACGGATAATGGCATTCAATCGCGACATCTTTGAACTCATTTGGCTCAGAGGCTGAGGTAGATTAAGTGGAGAACGTTTTTCACCATAATGACAATTCCTGGTACACAGCAACTACCAATATTGAATTCTACCAGGAAACGACATTTTTAGTTATTTACGGATAGCTTAAAGGTAGAGACCAGGTAGTGTCAGTTCCATCCGGAGGGTCCAACTATTCAGGGGGAGAATTTTGATTGGCTGCCTATCCCACGTTTGCCGATTATATTGGAAATTTCTTTCCAAGGGTCTACGACGTCGTAATTTTGTATTTGATCACTTCGCACGTAATTCCCCCTTAATTTTAAAACTCTTGGAGGACTGGAGCGTGTCTACTCATAGAGTCTTGCCTACTCTTTGCAGTAACTAAACTAGAAAACCGATTAATGTAGGGCAACATATATAGTGAGTAGGCCTGGAAAATGAGATGCTCTCGAAGTACAGCAAACCAGCGAACAAGACGCTGGTGATTTTCGAATAACCTTGGATGGTCACACAAACTAGAGGGCGCAGAAAGGCAACAGGATAAACTCGATTATGCTCACAGTCAGGATGGTTAGTAAAGCAGTTGGAGTACATGCCAAACTAAAGATGTCTATGCAGAGGATTCTCCTAGAAGATTTCAAGTCTAAAATCCTTCGGTAGAACAAGAATTAAAGCAGGAAAGTTAGAGACACTGAAGTTAGCATGTAATGGATGGGGGAATTGAATTCAAGAACAGATACGCATGCCATGTTGAAGAGAACTGGTAACGATGAAGACGGTTCCAGCCTACCCGAAATATCCGGAAGCGCTCATTCGTCCCCAAGGCGGTGCTGTTGGAGCAGGCTACCTAGCCCACTGTTGCAACGACAAAAGGCAGTGTGTTCTCCCTCACCGTGACTTGCTCTCAAACTCCAACGCGGAGAGGAAATGAGCATCTGGTGGGTAAAATTTGTATGCGGGCTCACCATATAATCATCAGGGGCAGCTAAATATCATGCCTTACTGTGGTGTCTGTCTCATACTTTGTCGTTCTTAGCGTTTTGCAGTCTCTAAAATGAGAGGATTGCTGCAAAAATTCATATGTGGTAAATAACGTCTACAGAACGTTTGGGGTTGTGAATGCGATGACTTGATTGCGTGTTGCTCGTGGCAGGTGATGTGGAGGAGGCCGGCAAACGGGACGTGGCTTGGGAAAGAATGATTCGAACCGTGAGACGAGTGCTGTCGTCAGTAGCACGACAACAGGTAATGAATGGATAGTCACTTAACATCTACATGGTGGAAGTTAAGCGAATCTTCAACCATAGGCCACTCGTACCTATTTATGATGACCCGGATAATTCCCAGGTGCTTCGTCCTAGTGATTTACTCTCGTTGCGCTTGAATGTAGGCTTAATTACGGATGAAGTGATATTGCGTGAACGTCACACTGAGGGCTGGAGGGAGGCCTAGCATTTATCTAGTGTATTCTGGAGACGATGGCGGCATGAATACCTGTCCCGGTTGTAGATTACACCGGTGGTTGAAATGTTCGCGTGACCTTCGAGTAGGTGATGTAGTTCTTCTTTACAAGAAGACCTCCAGGGATGTTTGGCCCTACGGTGTGATCACCGTAGTATTTCCAGATGACGACGGACATGTACGCTAGGTGTCGGTAAGTACTTCAGATGGCACTGTGAGGCGGGACGTCAGATAACCTTGTTTTCTGGAAGCGTCTGCAGAGTAAGATCAAGTTGCTACGGATAGAACAGTGGGTGTGGGCCCCTCCGTTGAACCGGTCGTTGCCGCTGTTCATAATGCCACCTTGAGTTTAGGAAACCAGACGGTTTTCAGGGCTCAGTGTTGATTTTCTCAAAATCTGCTGCGTTATTTTGAGATTGCTGAACTTTGATTGATGTCAAAAGATGATCCTTTGCTCTCTTCCCTAAATAAACTACATCAATCATCTCTGTTCTCACATCATCTAATTTTACCGTCCCCTTACCCCTATTTAGTCCGAGCCCTGAAAACTTTTAAATGCCCAAATTAGACATTTTTCTTCCGTATTTTTCCTTGGGTATCTCATGATTCCCGTCGTTTCTCGATGCATGAACAGTCGTTATGCTCTGACCCAGCCAATGGTCATTTGTTTAAGTGAGCCCAACCCGTTTAATCGTCCGCCACTGTTCATCGGTGTCTGGTTGTCGACTTGTGCAGGCACTTTCTTTGTTTGATTTCCGAGGATTTCCATATTCAAGATGAGAGGCTCAGTTTTCTTGTACATCGATTCAATTAGTACCGTATTAAATTCAGTCATTACGAGCGCCATCTCGTTAACCGATCATGCGTAACTCGGTGTAAACTTGAATCGTTTGAGAACACTTCAATCGTTGAAGAAACTTCATGCTAATCTCAGGGGATTTACACTGGTTTGCTCATTGCGGGCGCGGCAGTAGGGCTGCTAGCTCGACAGTGCAGGGTCACGCATCAAGCTGACCTCAAACCTCAAGCTGACATGAAGGCCCTTACCTCCGTTCCCACGAGTAAACCTACCTCCCCGGAGAGACCAGCTCAGGCACTCACACTCACATCAGGGGCGACTGCCCCATCCTTTCATTTTTACGGCGAACCGTCTGTGGAGTTGCATGGGTTCGGAACAGTAGTTCCCAAAAGCGGTACAGGCCACCGTGTCCTTACATCCTAAATCGTTCTATTTCAAAACTCCCCGTGGAAAAATATTTTATCCCTAGGCATTTTAACTCAGTATGTTTGGCGGGGCCACCTCATGCATCTCAAAAGTTTCATACTTGGATAATTCCAGCCACATATTGTCCAGATGGTTTGGAGCAATTGCGTTTTAAGTTCCTTGGTAGTCTAAAGTCTCGCCCAAATTTTTGAGAATGCCAAACTGTAAACCACCCTCTCAGTGATTCAAAAATCAAAGGTGGTCCGAGATCCGCCAACGATGGGCCAACTGAAAAGGAAAAAGCGTCCTACAGGGACGCTCACATGCGTTCAGGCTGTGGCAAAACTGCCATTACCCTTCAGGAAGGCTCATGAAACTCTGACGCCGTCTACGCATTCTCTGTGGCCACTGGGACTGCTTTCTCAAGCTCTTCCTTGTGTTTTTCTGTTTCTTTTTTAAACCAACAATGTGAGGAATTGGTCCTCAAATGCGTGTGCACCACCTTTCTGGGCCTTTTAAACAAACCACTGGAAGTCAGACAGTGGATCATCTACATTAGTCTTTATATCCTTATTTTCACAAAGACCTGAATATCCGCAGGTATGACTGATAATGACTTGCATGTCCCTCGGTGCTCGATTTACCGTACAAACTCCTCTCGGGGACGCGAGGAAGGCTGTGTTGTTTTCCTAAGCCGAAATCCCTAGGTGTCAAGTTTCGCAGGAAAGTTCACCTCGTCAGGGAAATATTGCGTTCTCTGGTTCGAACTTCAGCTTTTCAGCCGCTACACGCTCCTTGTTTGTGTTGTGTGCTGTTAGCCGCCATCCGCCATCTGACGACGAGACCATTCTTGCCGCCTCAGACCGTCTCACGTCCACCCACTCTTTTTGTCATCTCTATACTACGGGTGAATACAACACACTCTGGCCAATACAAGTTTGTCCGGGATCAGTTATTCCGGTCGGCCTGATGCCGGGGACCTTTGGTGCCGATATGGTGCGTACAAATCGGAGCTGACTGGAAGTAACTCCTTTGTGGATTGAACGACTTACGGAAACCCCGAAAATGAGGGCGCATTGGGCGGAAGCATTACAGGTTGAAGAATAATGGGGCTGATGACTCCGATGTACGCTTCATTGTCGTTGACAATAAGTTTGTGCAGAAGTTGATCAATATCCATATTCGTATACCGATCATGGACGCGGTGTGTTGAGGAAAGTGAACCCCTAAAATAACACAGGGCACGGCTGTGACACCGAAAACCCAGCGAAATATTCGGCGGTGGCCTTGGTCAAGCGTCACTGAGCGGTGATCGTAGGTAGGGATTGGTATGCCGTCAGCGGCACGAAAGAGAGTTGAGGAAGGGTTACTTCACCGGACCGTGAAGGAACCTTGCTGACTCTCGCACTGTTATCTACTAAAAACGTGGTCCCTGAGCCTGAATCCGTTAGATGAAGAACTCCACTGTCAGGCCAGGTTTATTGCTACTACAATCATCTCCGGGCGTTCCTCTCGTTAAAGTACTTACACTTGTTGAAAAACGCATCGCCCGACTGCCGAACTTGTCGTGATATCAACACAATTCACCCGGCGTTAGAGGGCGTCTGCCAGGAACTTTACTCCAACGTCGAAATGAGGATGAACGCGTTCATGGACGATGAAAATCCCGTCAGAAAGCTGCAATCTCCGCATCAACAGTGCGCCAATCACCTGTTGGCGGCAAATGAGATAAGCCCAGTGCAGGAACGGTTCCGTATTTTTTCTGTCAGTTGCACCACAGTTAACAGGAACTGGGACTTAGCAGCTATAAGGATAGCCTATGCTTCAACAGGAGGAAGGTGGATCCACAACTCCTTGAGAAGTGACTCATCCATAGATGAAGGGTCTTGCAATTGATGCACCTGAAGCGACCAATCCAACACTTAACTGCAGATCTCTGGACACTTGCTGTGGCCGTGACCTACCGGACGGTGTGATTCGAGTAACGGAAGCCTCTTTAATTGTTTCGTGCTCATGTCCAGCGGTTATGCTGAGGATGGGGCCGCGCACCTGCGTTTTGAACTGTTTAGGGACTCGGGTAAAAAACCAGCTAGATTATGCTAGACCCGCCTGTGAAGCGGCGGATGTGGAGCGTCGCCTTTGAGTAAAAACCACAGTGCTGACTTTGTTAACTTGTGTTTGAACATTCTGAGATTGCTGTGCTTGGTTTACATATTGTCGAGTTCATCGGGAATTAGCTCTGCGTTTACTATCACTCTCAGACGAAACGCATGCATCATCTCCATCCTTACTTCAGGTAATAATACTAACCTCCTATTTGTTTATCATTCTGAGCCCTGTAAAACTCAACATGCCGAAATTATACATTTTCCTTCCAGATTTTTCCCTTGGGTGGTTTAAAATTTCTATATCACATCGGTTCACGCACGGCCCTTTTGCTGCGACCCAACCAATGTCCATTTACTCGAGCGACCATAATTTTGTTTTATCTCCTCCCATTAATTGAGCAATACCTGGTTGTCCATTTTGCGGTACGGGCATATTATTTGATCAGCTCATCGAGGTTTTCCGCATTCTAGGTGAGACTCTCAATTATCTTTTATAGTTCTTCAATTGTCACTACATTAGATCCCGCTCTTACGTGCGCCTTCCCATTAACTGTTCCGAAGATAAATTTTACCTGCTGCCTCATATTCAGAAGAGCATTAACAATAATAATAATAATGTATATTTCTTAACGCATATGGGAGAACCACAGTGGGATATGCGCGACCGTTGCGAACAGTTATGGGCGATACAGAACAGCAACTAAGTACACAGAACTAAAAACATGAAATCTGCTATCAGAGAGGGCGTGATCAAAAAGAAAATGATGATAGTCAACGAAACTTTGACGCAGATAGCAGGAAAACAGGTGGTTTGCTTGCTTCACACATTCAGTCAAAATACGTGATGGTACATTAATTTACCTTTTACATGGTTGTGTGTGGATCAATGTTTTGTAACGAGCAGTCAAAACTAGCAAGCGCGCACGGACAAAATTTGAATAACGTACTATAGCGCGCTTCTGTTTTGCTGACACTGTCTTGGTTTACCTTTGTGTAAGTCGTGTGCATGGTTTACTGGGCCTCTGGCTGATGCCTGTTTGTGCTGTGCCCTTTCACAGAAACGTTGTTGGAACCCCTACTTTAGAAGAACGCTGTTACCCGGTGCGTTCAAGTCACTTGAATTTGATCCACAAGCGTAACGCAGAACCGGAGCGGAGATGACGGGCTAACATGTTTCAGTTTTAAAAGGTTCAAGGTCACTTCAGGGAATACGTCCAAATGCGTCTTTAGGGTGTTTCGCAACTACGTGATACAACTGGCGCCAGAAAATGTTCAACTGATTTGGCTTCGGGCTGGAATTTATGCGCAGGAAGTGAATTCTGTCGTTGGTATACTTTTTATATGTGAGTTCGGAATATCATCTAAATGAAAGTGGACGGAATATTCAGGAAGGTATAAAATATGCCTATTGTCCTATGGGAAATTTTTGTTTGAATGCGTAAACGATTTTTATCAAAGACGCCGAGGGAGCGCGCCAATTTAATATCAAAATAGGCTGACGAGGTAGCTGAAATTTTGTGATCCGGTAGATACAGTGAGTTAGCAACGAATGGCTAATAAACATGTACCGTGTGAGTTGTGGGTCATTTTCCGCAAACTTGTGCGTTCGATATTCCGTGAAATAGATGCCAACAGATGACGAATTCGAGTGTTCACGATCATCCCAACGTGCAACTGGAAACTGCTCATATTTGGAGACGCCGTGGGTAGGTAGATAAGGCTGCATCTGATGACTTACAAACACAATGAGGGCGCAAGTCGGTGTGATCTGCTTGCCGCAATCGGGCGTAAGCTACTTTGGCATTATGGCAACAAATAAATCGGTAAGTCCGTGCAATTGCATGACCTCCCAGGCGATGGAATTACATATGCTTTCCAAAAATGGAAAAGTGGTTAAACGCGAAGTGAAGCATTCTACCCTATGAAGCCTTACGGGGTGACCCGCTCAACGGTCAGCCCACGCGCATCCAACGGTCACTCCGTCACGACATATGGTTGGACGCACTGAAGTCTATGCTCGACGGTCGCAACGCCACGACGTGAAAATGATACTGCATTGTCGGATTACATCTATTATATGTACATGGTATTATCCAGAATATTCCGTCCTAATTCCCGAAGCCTCTTTGCTTTCAGTTCCGCCTCAGTAGAAGTCCTCTCCTTGCTGTGTATGCTGGTGTAAAGTGAAGCAGTATGTAACATGGTAGGTGGGGTATCACCTACCGTTGTCAGTGACGTCCATGTAGTCAGTTTCCAGCACTTTCACTCGGACTCGCTTGTGTCGGGGAACAGGACGAAACTCATCTTCAGAGGTATCATCAATGATTGGTGGCGCTGCACACGGCGTGAGTTTGTGTTCCAACGTCGGAGGTGGCATAATGTTTTGGGTCGATGCAATTGAACCAGCGTAGTCAACGTAGTAATAACGTACCTGACGAGATGGTTGTAACAGTCCCGTGCAGAAGGGGCGGTGCGATATATCAGCATTATTCATGCACTCCACTTGAAAAAATAACTGGTCCCTATCGTACACATCTACGCTGACCACCTCCCGGCGGCCGCAACCATAGGTGTACTGCACCTCAAACTCGCGCATTAGCCATTCGTTATGAGACCAAATTTTAATAATGGTTGTGGCTAAGTGATCTCTGGGATGAGTGCGCTTCTTTAGTCGCCCACTCGTATTCCCCAAACAGTTGTTTGCGTAATTTCCGAATCGAAAATCATCCGGCTGTGCATGAACGTCCCACTTTAGCCTTATATATGGTCAATTACACAAAGGGTTGTTCATAAACCTCGGATATGTTCCCCTGAATATTGCAACATCCCGGATGAACCTTCAAAATGTATAGACAAAGGTGATCACTCACTCTTTAGAGTTATCACAAGTAGCCATGTGATGAAACAAATATCGACTTCTGAAGGAATTCGTCTGAATGGTGATTATAAGGTTTATTACGTCAACGTACATGTTTCTTCGCAGCAACCCGAACATGGAAGTAGCATAACGTTATGTCGCACTCGAAGACCACTCGTACTGATCGAATTTGGGTCGCCATTTTTGTCCATCACAAAAGTTCTGACACGTACGTGGTCTCCATCACCTCCTGGAATGTTTCGAACAAACGGCGCAGGGAAGTGTATTTCTCACTTCGTACATAGGCGTATATTACAGGTCCTCCACGATCCATACCTTCTGTAGCCAGGAACTGATACAGTTTCAGGTTACAGCAGCGAATGTGGAGTGATAGAGGACCAACTTGTGGCTGTTGGTATCATGAATGGCGAAGACGTTTGCCACATCAAGGAACCGTGTGAGTAACTGGACTTGTTCTCTGCGTGCGAAACATATGTGCGTGTATCTATTATTGTCGTCCTTGGTGGCACGCAGCACGCTGTTTTCCTCCATATCATGCAGAATTTGTGGCATATTTTCTGCTACATTAGTGCACACTAACCCAATTACTTACTACTAGCGGTCTCAAACAATGACGGATGTTGCAACTATCCATGATAGATATATACTTGCCATAAACATCCGCAGCATACTGCGTGTTGTACTAGAATAGATGAACTGAGTCGTTCACTTTACTTTCTGTAAGCGGAGGATCCTTGGATGTGCATTGTACAACAAGGCAGTTATGTCGTGGTTGCGCTATAATGCGAAAGAGCTAACAACCAACCCGGTATTTCGCCCAACCACGTTTAAGCGTGATTGACAACATGTATCGCGGGGAATGTGCAGTGGGAAGTATGTCAACTTAACTAACTTAACACGTCGTAATCCACGACTTTCGCTTTTACGTTGCTTGTATCTTACATAGCGGAACGCCCTCTACCACGTGAACTCAACGGCAATCACACTCATATGATCATATTTCAAGCGCGCACTACCTGATTTCTTGTTTGAACCAAGCACGTACAGAACACTGTAATCCTTCATGTACCTATCTAAGCAACTTTTGAACTTGGTGAATCTAACAACTTCCCGACTCTCACAGACATTTTTAAAGCCCTGTAAATAATCTACAACCTAAAGCGGAAAATAAAGTGGCATTGGTCGAATATTAATCACACATGGAAAAATTCTTCACAGCCTGACACATTCACACCGTCACGACACCTACCATCGGTAATTCCGATCCCGAGGCCAAATGAGGAACAAACCGATTTATGAT
Organism: Paragonimus westermani; assembly: GCA_008508345.1. Taxonomy (NCBI): domain Eukaryota; kingdom Metazoa; phylum Platyhelminthes; class Trematoda; order Plagiorchiida; family Troglotrematidae; genus Paragonimus; species Paragonimus westermani. The sequence goes on along the minus strand of QNGE01007300.1, from coordinate 13,065 downwards.
CGAGTAAAACAAAACTTTTTAACCCGCCTGATGCCTTCTGTCATGGAAATCGATAATTTTCGAATGCCTGGGCCGTACCAAGGAAATAACGCCCGGTATTCAATGGTTTCCCATTCTATTGCTGTCGAATGGCAAATTTCACTTCCTACGGACAATTTCCATCCGGCTTTGCTGAGGAAGGACCGGAAATTCACAATTTTCGCAAGCGATTGTGCAGACTCCAGTGCAGGACTTCGTCGATTGCTGAAAGCTGTAAAAAGTTGGACATCTCGTGAATTGTATGGCAGAGACATAGTTATGTGCGTTCACCTTGGCGGAAAATTTCCACAACGGACGTTCATGAGGTTGAGAAAAAGAAACGGAATCTCACACGTTGAATGAAAAAATGTGGAGTGATCACATTTATTGTGACGAATAATGTGTATGCAACATTTTCTGAAAAAGAGTTCATGCGGCATCGTTTTCGCTCTAGTTAATGAAGTATATAACTCTGTCGACCATGTGATAGGGCATTTCGCGAGTTACTCGAGATTTACTTAAGATTACGGACACAAACCTCTATAACAACTTCACAGCACTGTTTCCTTAGTGAACGCTTCCGTATGACACGTCAGCTGGAATTCCTAAACCATATATCGATGTTTGTTGACGCAGGAAATGCGGTAATCATCATACACTTGGACGTGCAAAAGGCTTTTGATCGTGTGCCTCATAAGCGCCTCTTGATCAAAATAGCATCATTTTGCATACAGGATATCTTGTATAGCTGGCTGTCGTCATACCTTGAAGGTCGCACTCAAACAGTCAAAATAGTGGTGCACTACTCGACACCAAAACCAGTGACCAGTGGGGTAGTGCAAGGAAACTTTCTGGGTCCGTTGCTCTTCTTAGCGCACCTTGAACCCAAGTTCGCACCAATGGGGACGTTGTCGGTAGGTGTGCGAATTTTTGTTACTTGGACAGCACCTCGTTAACGGATCCGTTTGTGGACCGCGAGTCAAAAGCTCCTGTGGTGAGAGTTAGTACTGCCTCTGGACGCCTCGAAATATGTTTTGAGAAAACACAGCCTGAGGCCAAGCGCTAAGCTCTGTGTCTACCTCTCATTGGTGCTGTTTATACTGCTACACGGCAGTGAAACATGGACACTGTGTAGGCGGAAAGCAACTTGCCCGAGCCGCTTTCATGTACAATTTTTGAGGCGTATCTGGGATATTCTGTGGTTGGACGCGTTTCCGAACACTGAGGTACTGCGGCGAATGGACATGAACGAGATGGAAGTTCCACTGGCGCTGAATCATCTCCGGTGGCTCGGCCACGACTGAAGAATTGACGATAACCGTGTTCCGAAGCAGCCGCCATATGAACAACTGAAGTCAGGTAGGCAAAATCCTGGTGGCTAAAAGCGGAGAGACCAGGATGTTATTCAGATGTCTTTCGCGTTGTAAAATTGGCTTGAGGTGTTGGGAAGAGTTGACGTTGAACCGGACGTCCTGGCAAAATGCGACTCGGGCGGGCGTCCGCAAGTTCAGCGAGCAGTTATTGCGCAACCGCTAACGAAGGCGCGCCATAATAAAGGAAACAATCGGTGCCATAGGTCGTGGTGATATGTTTATGTGGCGTTGCGACGTGTACGTCCGCGAATGTGCTGGCCGTTTTGGATTGGCAGATAACTGATATTCTCGCGGTGTGCCATCGGCGAGGTGACGATGAGTAGGTTAGACTCTGAGAGATCATATCGATATATCTATTCTATATCTGTTAATGACTGCACCGGCCGAGACCATGGTCATACGGCAACTAATCCATTTCTCTTCTCAAAAACTTGGGTGTCTCCGGCCCTCTACTCATCCTTTTCTCGAGTTTTGTTGTTGTATTTTATGGTAAATGGTTTGTGTGTTCTTTCCGTAGTTGAATGTGGAGTTCGATTTCCATCCTCATTTTCTCTGGGATGGGCTGACATGCTCTCCAATACTGAAACACTTCCCTTCACAGTCTCCTCTGTGCATCCTCTGAGAGATGAGGGTTTCAGTTTCGTGTCAGCCAATCACTTGGCCAGCCGACATTGGCCTGCTCGACACACACATCTACTGGCCTTATTCTTCCGGGTTCACACTGGATATGTGGTGGGTGGGTGGAACCCGCAAGTGGTACAGTGCAAGTCACCTGCGGCGGTCGTTAAGCACCGGCGTCCTTTGGCCTCGGTCACAGCAGAATGCCAATCCCAATCAGATGCTGCTAACCGACATTGGCTACCATCAATTACAGCCTGAAGACCATGCCAGGATGACTGTCATTAAAAATGGGCTTATAAATATGTGCGTGATGAACGAACATGTGGATTGTAAACCGGTGTTCCTTTGTGCGTGTTCTACTCATAACCGTGTATAAGGTCTGATGGATTTTCCAATAAGCACAATAACTGCGGTTTTCTGAGCATACGGTGGATCAAGTGCTAGATGAAGATGTGAAAAAGGGATAAGGACACAACAAAGGTTTGCAAGCGTGCTGTTTTCGAGGGGAGCAGGGTAGATGGAACGGGTACGACGTTATACGCAGTTGGATGCTAAAAATCTTCCGCGCCACATTCGAAAAATCATCACAGGTTACAGAGAACTTGAGGATAGACACTGTGTTCGATGGCGTAATATGGCTGCCCAAGTCCTTTTGAAAGCGCTGAATGTTGCTGTTGGATTCGACTTCGCTCAGAAGATTATACCAACCGTAGGAATAATTTACAACACAAACGGTAGAGCACGACTGAATTTTGGGTAACTTATTCGAAATCGGATTGATAATTGACATATCATTTTCACTCCCTGGAAGGTCTTCTGGAAAGGACAATCCAACAGACGACGCATATGTTGTATGAAAATTTTCGAACTACAATCATGTGGAAATCCGACCCGACCCAATTCCCCTAAATATTCACCCCTTTGCATTCAACCTTCCCTGTTTCTGGACGTTAATTGGATCTTGACCTAGACGATTTTGTTTTGTCACGTCAATTTGATGGTTGTGCGAATAGCCAGTTGTCGGTCATTATACTTTAGTTGAGTGGTGCGTGTACCTCCTTTTTGGAGCTCGGCTCATCCCCATTGTTTTGAACCTGTTGACTGCTCGGAATAGCTCTTTTGGGTATGAATGCCATATTATGTGATTATGGTCCATATTTAGCCCGCTTAGCAGCAAATTGTAACCCATTCCCCGGAAACGATCTGTCGATCAAAACTGTTGAGGTCGTCTAAATACTCACTTTGATAATTTGTTCAATAGTGCCTTGGCATTACGACCTAATATTGTTTTGAATATTTGGTATCATTGGTTCATCGCTACGCGTTGCTCAACGTCTTCGTGGAAGATCGTGCAGTACTCAACATTGATCTTTAGTCTGCTTAACTCCTGAGGATGTCCGACAATTTCAAGAAACAACCCATTCCGGATAGTCAATCGAATTCAGTCAAGCAAGTCAAAGTAGTTAGCGGTTCTATCTCATGGTCTGGTTGCTGTGTTAGTTGTAACAGCCGTGTTCAGGCCAGACCTGTGTTGTTACAGGCTAAACTGGAAGAAAGGCAGCTCAAAGCAGAAGTTGAATTGCAGATGGTGTTATCGCGAGTTAAGTCAGAAGTAGAGAAGGCTAGGCGAACGCTTTGCTAGCTGACAAAGATGAGGATATCTGTGATGAGCATGTGGAAGCAGAAAACAATGATGGTAAAAGTGAACAGAACGCTCACATTCACAGGTTTCTTGATGACTGTGGGGCGCGGTTGAATCCGGTGACAGTTCGCGCCGCAGAACCATAATCGACCTCGTCTTGCGCACAAGTAGACTCTGCACTAGCTCCACTATCTGCAACCTTGGCACTGCCAAAAGTTGAACTTGGTTTTTTTGATGGCAACCCGATGACCTATTGGAAATTTGTGCGACAGTTCGAGAGCTATGTCGAATCTAAAGTGTCGGATGATGGCAGAAACCCTTCCACCTGATGTATTACTGCAAAGGTCGAGCTAGGGAGTCGATAGATGAGTGTGTCATGGTAAACTTTAACGCTGGACATCGCAGAGCACAACAGTTGCTGAAGGAACTCTACGGACAGCCTAATTTTTGCTAGATCTATGATAGATGGTCTGCTGTCCAGTGACAGGTGTGTAGGCAACAGCGTCGAAGCATTGTCGCAGTTGTCTAAACCAATGCAAAACTGTTCTATTGCACTGGGTCAAATGAACTATATGGCCTGTCTCAACTCGGTAACAACGCTGGAGCGTGTTGTGAAAGCCCTACCAGTTCACCTACAACATAAGTGGGCGGAAACTGCGGACCACATCTTTGGTATGGCACGAGAACCATCCTTTGATCAACTGACCGAGTTTATCTCGCGTTGTGCGAGAGTTGCACGCAGCAGTTATGGTCAGCTAGTCAATGAAAGTGAACGGAAGAAATCGAGGACAGCGCATTCGTCTGGAAGCAGCCGGTAAGTTACAAAAAGAGGCCCTATTGAGCTATCCAAACTTCTCGTTAGATGAGACCGGGCAAAGGAACCTTAAGTCGGTTGTGTGTTGTGCTGTCAGACGCACACCATCGAGGCGTTCAATTCCATTCTAGACATGACGGTACCCATGAGATATAACAGCCTGCTACGGCTCAAATTACACCACCGAGCCTCAGACTGCAGGTTCAGGTCGCGTTGTGATGCTATCGGCTGCGGCGGGCGTCACCATAGCCTGTTCTACCGCACGCACACAGAGCCCGTGGTCGAGGCAGGTAGTGGACATCAAGTTACTTGTAATATGGCCAGCACTGTTGAAAAGCATACACGGCCGGGCATAATACCAGTGAGAGCCGACTCGATACACGGTCCAATCTCAACGTACGCGTTCTTAGATCCAGGCTCCGACACAACTCTAGTGAAATAGGATTCACTCGAGCGTATCAGTGTCGCTAGCACAGTCCACCTTGTCCGCCACAACTGTAACCACCACCCGTTGCAAGAATGTCCGCCAGAGGATTGTTTCCTAAGACGGACAAGAGACAGTCGACATCAACAATGCTTATTCAGTGGCCGATCAACCCCTACGATTTGTCCCGTCGATAAAGGAAGAAGCCCAAAGATGGTCACGCCTGGAAGATCTTCCGTTCGACAAGATTCACGACGCTGAGATGGCCATCCTTATCGGATGTGACGTGCCAGAAGCTCACTGGGTTATGGATCAGAAACTCGGAAAGCGCCAGCAGCCCTACGCTGTCAGAAGGTTACTTGGATGGGTTCTTAGCGATCCTCTCCAAAGAAAGCCGAGTGGAATTGTCTCGGTAAGTTGTGTCTGTCAAGATGGAACTAATCTGACAGAGATGGTCACCAGGTTGTACGATAAGGAGTTCGGTTATACCGTGGCATCCGAACCGTCTCTTTCACGTGGAGACCTCACAGCTCTGTCGATCGTGCGTAATTCAGTGAAGCTAGTCGATGGGCACTATAAAGCGCCTCCTCCATGGGGGAATGAGACGATGGTTTGGGACACTAATTACGCTTTGGCGCCAAGAAGATTGTCGTGTCTGCGCAAAAGATATCTGCAGGATGGAAATTTGCGGTTAGAGTACAGTGCAGTCATTGACAGTCAAACGCCAGTCTGAACCAATTTGCCCCAGGCGGTGGTATCTACCACATCATTCCGTGGTGAATCCTAAAAAACCGGGTAAATTACGAGTTGCTTTTGATTGTGCGGCCAAGTTTCGGGGTTACTCGCTGAACAATAGACTCTATCAGGGGCCAAGCTCGTAGGTGTGCTACTCAGGATCCGAGCAGAACCTTTTGCCGTTGCAGCAGACGTTGAGGAAGTGTTCTTGCAAGTAAGAATACCCGAGAATGATCGGGGAGCGTTCCGCTTCCTTTGGTGGGCGGATGGGAAGCTGGATTTGCACCCTACGGAGTATCAGATGAGTGCGCATCCGTTCGGAGCTAAGTCCTCCCCTTTCTGTGCTAATTTCGCCCTATGTCAAACTGCCGACGACTATGGGCACCTGTTTGACGACAAAACGAGGAGAGCAGTGAAGGATGACTTCTACGTTGATGATTGCCTCGTGTCATTGCGGGACGTTGAGGTCGCCAAGCGATCCGTAATGCAAGTTTGTGGTCTGCTTCAGAAAAGAGGTTTTCGGCTGAGGAAGTGGGTCTCAAACAGCAGATAAATGTTGGATACCATCCGTCCCTCAGAACATGCAGAACCTGTGCGGGAAATTCGGACTGAACCCTTACCGCTTGGTCGTACCCTAGGTGTTCAATGGGACGCAGAAACTTGTTGTTTTGTGCTGAGTTTCTCCCTACCAGATAGACCTATTACCAGAAGAGGCTTATTATCATGCCTGTCCGCCCTACACAATTCCTTAAGATTTGTCCCATCATGGTTACTGCCAGGGAAACGCTTGCTGCAGGCATTGTGTCAAGAAGGTTTGTGTTGGGACTAACCAGTTAATGCTGTCAACCAACGTAAGTGGGAAGGCTGGTACAGTGGCCTACGCAACCTAAGCGATCTGCGTGTTGCACGCTGTATTCGACCTTGTAAAACTGCCGATCCTGAGAGCGTTGAACTGCACGTCTTTTGTGATGCTTCGGAATTTGGCTAAGGCGCCGTGGCTTATGCTTGCTTCTGCACAGTCAACGGGGAGCGGTGCCCATCATTGTTGTTTGCTAAGTCTGGGGTGGCTCCATTGAAAGCGATTTCTATTCACCGATTGGAATTGGTTGCTGCGGTTCTGGCCGTTTGTGTTTACGAACATTTGACTACTAATTTGAAGTCAATGTTCACACGCGTATATTTCCGGACGGACTCCATGATCGTAATTTACTATAGTACCAATACCTCTACTAGATTTAGTACGTTCGTTACAAACCGAATAGTCGCCATACACAATTCGACATCCACCGATAAGTGGCGACACGTGAGGTCGGAGGACCACTCAGCAGATAGCGCCTCTCGTGGGGTGCACAATCACGGATGTGTAGAAGCATGGTTATCAGGTCCTACGTTTCTAACACAACCATCTGTAGCTTGGCCCAAAACGTTTGCTGCCGTAAATGAACCCGCTATTGAATCGTTTGCTAACGATTCAAGTTCATACCGAGTTATGCGTAATCTATTGACTCAGTAAGTGCCTCTCAATATTCAACGACAGAGATAATCTATCCCCGGAACGATTAACGAGAAGGTGCTCGTAATAACTGGATTTAATACGGTACTAATTAAAGCAATGTACAAGAAAATTGTCTTTCACCTCGAATGTGAAAATCTTCAGAATCAAAGATAGTGCCCGCACAACAAATTGACGACCAGGAACTGGTCAACAATGGTGGACAATAAAACGGGTTGAGCCCATTCAAACAAATGGTCATTGGTTTGGTCAGAGCAGAAGGGCTGTTCATGCATCGAGAAACGACGGGAATCATGAGTTACTCAAGGAAAAATATGGAAGAAAAATGTCTGATTTCGGCATTTAGAAGTTTACAGGGCTCGGACTAAATAAGGGTAAGGGAAATGGTCAAAGTGGGTGATGTATGAGCAAGGATGAGTAGTTCATCTCATTTGAGAAAGAGAGCAAAGCGTGGGGCCATCTTTCGACATCAAGCAAACCTCAGCAATATCAAAATTATGCAAAAAACCTTAACAAAATCAGCACTCGCCGGGGTGGAGATAAAGCGACTATCGGCTCAGGTGAACGTGACTACGGTGGACAAGATCTCTCTGTCTTGGGTGCTCAGCAGTTCGAGATGGCTTAAGCTTCTAAATACTGCAGCCTGGTTGTCCAGATTCAATACATAATGGCTGTCTACAAAGCATCGACAGACGGCGTTACAACTGTTTAAGCACGGATGGAAGCAAGTCAATTACCGGCCGGATTCTTTTGGAGTTGTTGGACGAAACAGTACCTCCCCACCCTGAAAGCACGACAGAAGTGGATGTGTAAAAAACGCACTTTTTGTCCGGAAGACGTCGTATTGATAACTTTAGAACCCCTACCAAGAAATACATTGCCTTTAGGTGTGGTAGTCAGTTGTGATGCTGACAAGGACGGTGCAGTGCGGGATGCCTTGGTGAGGACTAAGTCCGATGTAGTAAAGCGAGATATCGGACGTCCGTGCCTTTTGGAGGAAGGAGTGACGTAGGCGAGATGAGTGCAGCTAACACCTAGTCCGTATTGAGAGCGCAAAGTGTGAGTCATGGAGAACGGCTTGTGTCTAAACGTGCTCTTCAATGTCGGACGCTTAAGAAGCTCGAGAAGTGGGAGTCATAGAGTCACTGTATACTAGTTCCCTGGGATTGGTGTCGCGTCCCAAGCCTGATAACTGTTGGGTCCGAGGTCTTTCGACCTCGTGACTGGTTAGGTTGGGAACCAGAGCTGAGTGGAACCGCCATTATGCAAGCAAACTTCGGTCGTGTCCGGATTTTGTGGCCCGGTTTTTCAAATTTTTGAACTACAATCATGTGGAAATCCGACCCGACCCAATTCCCCTAAATATTCACCCCTTTGCATTCAACCTTCCCTGTTTCTGGACGTTAATTGGATCTTGACCTAGACGATTTTGTTTTGTCACGTCAATTTGATGGTTGTGCGAATAGCCAGTTGTCGGTCATTATACTTTAGTTGAGTGGTGCGTGTACCTCCTTTTTGGAGCTCGGCTCATCCCCATTGTTTTGAACCTGTTGACTGCTCGGAATAGCTCTTTTGGGTATGAATGCCATATTATGTGATTATGGTCCATATTTAGCCCGCTTAGCAGCAAATTGTAACCCATTCCCCGGAAACGATCTGTCGATCAAAACTGTTGAGGTCGTCTAAATACTCACTTTGATAATTTGTTCAATAGTGCCTTGGCATTACGACCTAATATTGTTTTGAATATTTGGTATCATTGGTTTATCGCTACGCGTTGCTCAACGTCTTCGTGGAAGTTTGTTAACCTGTGGCGAATGAGATCAGAAATATGTCTCTGTCTGTTTAGCACCAGGATAGGCTTGTTACGTCCATTCATTTGAACGTCTAGAAAAAATTCAGATGGCTTTTCAGATTTAGTAATGAGGTCCAAGAGATATTAGGCTGTTAAAGTCACCACCTGTTAATTTGTGTTCCTAAGGCCTGCTTGATATTTGATCTGTCAGTTTTAAACAGAAGGACAAATCACTGCCAGTAGCATAGGCGGTCTGTAGATGTATCCTATAAGTAGCTCGGGAGTGCCAATGGGGACCAATAACCACAACCACTCTTCGACTGCGCAAAGGCTGGCCTTGTCATGTGCCACTGCAGAAAATTGCTACTTCGTGTAGAGTGCTTCCACCGTCTCATCTTGTGAGACGATCCCTGATGTTGTGATAATCAGCAGATATGTGCTTAGCACACGCCCAGAGCTAGTTTCCACGCAGTAGTTATAAAACAGCACGTTAGCTAACGAAATCATAGTGTAATCAGCATTGTGAACAACCCGATTATTCATGCAGTAAGACGACAGTGGCACAACGTTTTGTAATAAACTACAATCATTGCAGGCATCTTATAATGTTTAACTGCGTGTCTGAAAGATCTGAGCCGCGCAATATCTCATTACCGAGAGTGGTATGAAGGTTATATGAAAAAAACGAAAGGTGTGACAGTGGACATCTTGCCGATGACCATATTTTCCTCATTTGGAATTCCTGAAATTTATCTGTCGGGCGTAACATTTAAACTGCTTGAGAACTGCAATAAAATGAAGCAGTGGGCTGTGAAACATCGTATGGACGTTCTGGTGTATGGCACTTGCCGAATATCTACCCATATTCGAGTAGCCGACGCAAAACTTTGACTCCACCACAGCAGTGTTTTTATGGTAGGGTGGCTGATTGGAACATTGGAGAGAAGGCCAAGTGGTGGTGGTTTAAATGTCGCAGAGTTCATTGAAGAGGACTGGTTTGGTCGATACTTATGTCATTTATGTATTTAAGGAGGACGTACTTCAAGGGATGTGCGTATTAAGAATATGAATTCTGGTTACATTCATATTTTGGTTATAAGGATATGCCACAGCGGAACTATTGGCCAATGCATGAAAGCCGTGAAACCCATCAAATTTGTAAGGTTGATTGAGAGTAGTGGGCAAATTGTGCATTCTTATCTACAAAGCGCTGATTCTTAAGAGGCGACTCTTAGAACCAGAAGTATAACGTTTATGAAGTGCTGCTTATCAACCCTTTCACTGCAAATCCAAAGTGTTATTTACTATCAAACTTCGCACAGGTCTCACTATGGGCTTGCGGTTTTGCCCAGTAATTTTTCATCTGCAGTTAGTACTTACACTCATTCCATGTAGTGAAAGGAAGTGCCAACAGCAAGTGGATGGATTTACTTGTTCAGCCTAGTCATTATGGGAGGAATTTTGGATACTAACCAGAGTATTTTGAAGAATTTTCGGTGGGTCCCGTTTACAACATATCCTGTCGACGCGTTGGTTAACGGAGGGAGTCGTCAATGAGTAGGAAAGATGCTTCCAGTATTATTCGTGAGTGTTGATTGGGAAAACCTGGATGCAGCTGGCTTTAGCAGGGTTAGACGTGTTCATCTTCTCAGTATCCGCCCGGAAGGACAGTGTTAAGGTGTTGCTAGCTGCGACCTGCTGATCTGGAGTCCAGATCGACAGTCAAGTCAGTGGAATTACTGACTGTGTTGCTTGACTTCTTCTTTGAGTGAGGAGTATTGGTGCGTCTTACTTCCCCTTGAAGTGGGTCATTTCATCGCACACTTTTATAGACTTGAAATTTATACCGCGCCCAGTTTGCCCTCGTCTTCCGTGCTCTGAACAGGATCCTTTCCATGGATAACAAAGCTGATACTTCGGGTGGTTTGGAAACCACACATCTATCTTTACAGCGTAACGGTCTATGAAATTCCATAGCTATTGGGCTAATAAAAGTTCCGGCGAGCACAAGGGCTTCATACTCAGAAGTGATCACACGATGGGGGGGTACTTGAGGCATTTAAAATAGCAAATACTAGATGCAGCCGCCACAAGATTTTAGTGTGCCTTTCGTACTTCCTGTACAGGTCTGCCATCTTACCTTCTAAGTCTGTTAATTTCCTAGTTTTCTTTGCAAATATACCGGTAGTAGACATTGGTGTAGGTTTTTGTTGCAGCGTACAAAACATTCTGGTGATGTTACTATTTTGACAGCAGACTTGAGAGGGAATGGAATGATATGATCAGACGTGGACGGAATTCTGTATATCTCTGTGCGCCAAAGACCACTGTAGCACTCTTCCGAAGGAAATATAAGGCCTCCGTAGTCAGTCAAAGGTCTTCAGCGTAATGCTGATGTTCTCGGACTGCAGCGGACTCTTTCCTAACACCTCTAGTGCTTCTTTTTGGTTGACTTTTTTGTATGCTCAGTGCTTACCATCCGTCTTCCGGCATGTTATTATTGACGGCACTTACCAATAACTTCTGATATATCCAACCCCATACGCACTGCGTGTAATCGGTAAATCGTAAATATCTCTGTGACCTTGGAGGTGAAAATAGTTTTTAAGTTTCTGGGGTTGACATAATTTTGTGACGTGTTGCAGTTCGTTAGATCGTTGACTTCTGTTTGTGAAAGTATTTTTGTCTCAATATTCTGAAAGCATAAGCAGAGATCGTGCAATAGTTTAATTGCCTAGCGATCGATGGAAAAATAACCAAAAGTTTTGCTTCACGCTACTTCGGAAAATTAATGATGGAACACAGTAAAAAAAATCGATGTAAACGACGTTGTAACATATGCTTATCTTGAATTTTAGGCGTAATGAAGGAGGAAAACGTGGCTATAATTCCGGCGAATGATTTTTCGTTGTATCATAAGTACCGAGCTTTTTATAAAGCTATGACCGTAAAATACTCCAGTGAGGATATTGCAACGCCCAACTATGCGTAAAAGCTGCAGTGTTCCTTTAGTTGCATTCGGCATGTTCACGCCCTTCGATGCTACCACAGTTGTGCATTTTCATAGAAGCATGACGTCCGCCGAAATACGGACAAGATCACCTGACCAACAAAGGACATCATGGAGCACTTCCCACTCAGAAGCTTGCAAAATTTTCCTGCAACTGTCTTAGCTTACAAGTGCAAGCAAACAGAACTCGACGTTGAAACACCTACTGCTGCTCCATCCATCTGTCCTAGCTTACGAGTGAGTGCAAACAGTACCCTATGGTGAAACAAGAAAACACATCGGTTTTCATTAAAGACAGGCACATGGGGAAATCGATAAGTGATCTACTTTTCTGTTGAAAACAGTGCAACTATCACGGGTTTCTTTAGCACAGAACGTTGGTTTGTATGCGTCCTCGGTGTCCTGCTGGATGACTAAGGCGGTGTATCACAAAAAGTCTTCGCTATTCCGTTCATCGATTTGACAATCGCAGCTGTGTACAAACATTTGATGGGACTCACTTTTTCAGTTATATCAAGGGGCTATTCGCTGTAGCTGATGTTGATCCTCGTTTCTTTCGGCTCGTGTACGAATGTTACATTGTCCGATGAACGGTCTAAGTCAACATCTATTAAAGGTACTTTACAGGACCTCTTTTTATAGTGACTGGAAGAGTGCAAACAACGGCTGAAGAAGGGGGCACCAAGAAATCTGTGAATTTAAAACACACACCTACCAGGCGAATGTGGTTGAAGCTGTCTGCCACAGAATGGGCAACCATTCATGTCGGCCATCTAGATACAATCAGAGTGAAAAACCAGTTGATCGGCATCACAGCAATAGCTGTTGTATTCTGTGAGCCACCGGTAATACATGGGTTTGCCACATTTGTGAACGGAAATGAACACTGCAGAAAGACCTACTGCGGGGATGGGAATGTTTCCGAAACTATCAGAATCTGCGTGCACGGGAGCCACACTGAACAGTAAAAATGACAACCACAATTACCGTGCATGTAATCGACGACGAAAACGTCGCCCTCATGTTGCACACGAAACTGCAATGTTCAAGGTAATTACTATAGATAAGCAGTGTGGCGGATTCATGAAGTTAGATGAGACCCAACTGTGAAAAGTCAGGG
>QNGE01007299.1:0-13076 GCA_008508345.1 Paragonimus westermani | reverse complement strand
TTTGTAACATCCGTCCCGGGGCTAACACACAACTCGCTCCGTGCCTCGCTAGCTTGACGCGCCTCTCTGTACTCTCTATTTTCCAGGGTCGGTAATAATATACGAAGTCAACGCGCTGAGACTTGGCTTTTCACTGTCGATCGATTGTCGATAGTGCTAACTGACAGGGTTGTATTTTGTTGGATCAGTTCCAACAAGTGTAAAACACTATCATGTACAATAAAAGAGAAAGTATATTGTTGAATTGTATGTTTTCACTCATATAAGGTATTACCAAAATGAAACAATTATATAGCAAAAGGAGACAAGGCATGTCAGTCATGTTCATCACAGATGCATACAATTCAACGATATACGTTCTATATCATTTTGCCCAATAGCGCTCCGCGATTTTTATTTGTTTGATCGTTATTCCATGTAGTTCAGTTCTAATTACTACAGACACTTCGAAACGTTCTAAATAATATTCGATTGCTCTCGGCAGTTTATGAATATTCAGATTTCCGAGCGGATCGGAATTCATTACAAATCCGTATTGTCAGCCGTGGAGGTTTTAGAAATGCAGAAATTGAGTGATTAACTCAGCTCAACCCCAGAGCTAATTTTGACGCAGCAATAATGACATTCCGAACTGAGCAAATCAGGTAGTTGTCTCTTGATCACAGTTGCACATCTAATTGTCAACGACGTAATCAAATAAGAGAAATGATAAGTAAGTTTGGTGAGAATCACCACAAATCGTCTGAAACAAAAGAAACAAAATTTACAGAAAAAAATCATAATTAGATGATGCATTAAACTTCATACATAGCAGTGGTTGCAATGCAAATATAATCAGCAAACTTGGTTCGAATGTGTCCTCAAACAACTTACGAGAATAATATGCCTTAGAAGAGATACGGATTAATTACGTCAGGAAGTGCTAGCTTGTGAATAAAGGCACCGGTAAAATTTACAGTTTGCCTAGAATACACCCAACCTTCTAGGGAGTGTCCACTCGACCACACTTTTTGCGTCAGTATTTTTTTACCATATACAGTGATTACACGACTCTTTGGGACATACAACAGATTGAGGTGCACCAGGACAAATATCAACCCAGTTTTTCAAACGCATTGTGACTCAGCCCTTTCTCGTGTAGCTGAAAAAGTAATTGCGTGTTTATTCAAATTTTTCCAAAGCCGATATTCTATTCATTAAACCTGATGTATCGTTTTAACAACTTCTAGTTGTAGTCACTGAATATTAACGGTAAAACAGTTCAACTACGCAGATCAATTTGCCTTCATACTGGACGTACTGAACCCACTCGTCCATCTTTGAAAGTAAAACCTCTAAGTTTGCGATGTTGTCTGTGGTTGGGATTATATTTACCTCAAAAATTTAGCACATATTCTTATTGCGCGAAACAAGTCCAATCGTTCTTTCATGGAGTCGGTCAGAAATAATTGCAGTGAGCGACTTAGTACGGGGAGGTCGATATAAGAGCATGACAGGACAACAAAAATTGTTTCCATTAGTTCACAGGAACGTTTGGGGGTAAACACAGGAACACCACTCAGCTCAAAGATAAACCATCAAACCTTTTCTCACTAAAAAGGCACAGTGTCATTCTCACATTCGAATTGTGAGAATATATCACCTACAATCACTAGTCACGAAGTTGCTCTGTTTACAAAAAGCGCACTTTGGGTAGCATGCATCAGTGAATTGAAGCGGAACGACCGGAATAGCGTAAACGAAAAATTTGTACTACCAACACAAAGAACTACACTCAATCTCGGGTTAACAAATGCGATAAAAAAATACTGTTGTTGGGTTATTTAACAAACAGACCAATATTAGGAAACTGTTTCTTTTGCTAAATTTTTCCACCCACGGTTATTCTATCGGGTCGAAAAGACAGACATACAAGTGTCTTCCTCCTTGCCGAGATAAACGAATCAGCAGCTAATTTACATGGCACATCATTTACCAGGGCACCAGCCGATGATGCTGAGTGAATCATTCTGCGCGATAATGGGTGGTCCTATCCGTTAAATGCTGTAGCCCTAGCGACCAGGAAAATCCTTAGATTTCTATTTATGAAATCTTTTTGAAATGCTTTCCCTAGGTTGGATGAGAAAAGATTGGTCAACATAGAATAGGTGACTGATGACCATGGTCTTTTGTGATGTCGTTTTCTGACCGATTTGGGGCTTTGAGGGTATGCGCCAGCGTTTGATTTCCATAAAATAGGGTGGTTTCTTCGACATGATTGCCTATGGGCCATTTTAACTGTTGCTCTGTTCGAGCTATGCGAGTTGCCTGACGTACACAGAAGTCCCCAGGTGATATGTGACTTGACAACAGGATGTAGTGGTGTTTATGGTGAGTAGCGTGATAGACTGGACTAGGTAAAATGTTCTTCCTGAAACTGCCGTGAGACCGGTTTTCAACAGTAGTGATGACATTAACTTTTTAACGAAACCGACGATAGATCCTCATATTGGGAACTGAAGAAGCCATCGTAGTAACTGACTTATGTTCCCTGATTTTCTCAACGAGTGCTGAAGAACGCCCACTTTCTTCGAGTGTGGTTCTCACTGGTGGTATTTCTTTGGTCAACTTTCCTCTCGAACAGACTCAACTAGTCAGATGCACCCGAATTATTCACATAGATATACTAAAAGTGTCAACAGAGTACAATAATTAAACAACCATGATAGGAATGTTTACTACTGTTGAGACTCACAGTGAACAAGTAAATATGAGACTGAACAACGTTCACTAGCAGTTTAAGACACATCGGAACTGAGAAGTCGGGAGAAGTTTTGGGCACAAATTATTTCTTTAGCACATTTCGCTGAACCTCATCAAGTACATGCTGCTGTTCGTGGACTTACATGGTAAAATTCAGCGGACATCGTGAAGCTAAACAACGAAATCAACAGCCGCGCAAGCGCACGCACATTCGCGTACATCAATGCGCATCAGTAACCAGGGCAATATGTTGCTGATGGACAAGTTTCTCTGTATGCAGAAGGGTGGCTTTCATTTACTAATTGCTACCGCCTCCACGAACAGAAGAAGGCCTCGATTTTTGTTGTCTAACATATCCGAAAGGTCTTCTCCAGGTTTATTTATAGTCCACATGTCAGCAACTGTCAAGCGATCGATGACACCGGTTCCTTGTGGCTTGTCGCTCTCTCCAATCAAGGTGGAAGATGTCTATCGTGAGATGTTAACGTTCTGTTTATTTTCTTCGGTCACGAACTCGAAACAGTAAGATATATAAGACATACGAGTAACGAGAACAATAGAAACAGTCAACGATTGTGGTTACATGAAACAATGACTATCATCAGTTCCTTGAGGGGTAAACTACCCAAGCCAACAAGGCCGGACGAGTAGTATTGATTAACACTGCCTCGGAGAAAGCAAGCACTTTCGGATTCCGATTAGGCAACAACAGTTGGCGGGGTCAACAACGTGACCTGTTTCCATGACGTGCTTTGTAATGAGTGAGATCGGCTTTCGTCTCAGTTGCCTTTTTGCCATTGCCGTTGTGTTATGGTGTGTACCAACCACTTGGGCATATGTACGGCCACTCTGTGGTAGGCGCCGATCCGTACCGCCCATATGGACGTCATCACAACTGCAAGGGAACTGACAGATTATGTGTGAGACGAAACAGCTCGGTAGGTCACGATTATATGAATAAGCTGACCGACACTCCTAGTTGTGAACAGTAGCCACAATTCAGCCGTAGGGTATGTACGAGTCAAAACAGACTGTAATGTTTGACTTAAGTCAGTTGTGATATGGCTGCCATTGAAGGGTCTTTTCTGGCTGTGAAAACTGGTGAACTTCTGTCTGTCAACGGCACCTTTCTAAGTCTCTCTTTCTCTCCTTGCAAAGCAATAATCGATGCAGATCTCCCGGACTCTTTGAAACAGGGTTCTCATCAGAATTCGGTTGTAAGTCATGGACGCAAATGAAGAAAACTGCAAATACTGACCGCTCTTAGTGGCCTTGCGGTGTACCGGACGTTGTAGTGTACCATCCTGCTGTCTACAAAGTGAGATTTCTAGAAAGGATAAACTGTTTTTTTCTTTGCATGAGCTAAGAAATTAAAACGAACGGAATTGACGGGGTTTAAGGATAAAACCAAATGGATACTGACGGTAAAAATCAAAATATCACCGACATACAGCTTGTATGGACTGGTGCCATCTATATCATCAGATAGTTGTAATTCGATCATTCGTAGAAATGGACTACCCAGTGCTACACCATCAACTTGTTTATAAGATGATCTTCCAAAATCTGTACACAAATGTTTAACTCCCTTGAACTAATCAGCCGGGAGAGAAGAAGGATACCTTTGGTGGGAAATATGTATGCACAAAAAATCACCTGTGTCTTGGGGAGTAACTTTTGCGAATAGAGTGTCAACATCGATAGAATGCATCTTATCT
Source organism: Paragonimus westermani (assembly GCA_008508345.1). Classification (NCBI taxonomy): domain Eukaryota; kingdom Metazoa; phylum Platyhelminthes; class Trematoda; order Plagiorchiida; family Troglotrematidae; genus Paragonimus; species Paragonimus westermani. The sequence goes on along the minus strand of QNGE01007299.1, from coordinate 8,616 downwards.
GAATTCACCGATACGTTCTCTAAATTGTGTACCACTCCAAAAAGAAATTTCTCATAGTGGGGTTAAACGTACAACGGATAGGATGGAGATTGTGTGCAAACCATCAGATAAGCTTGTGATACGGAGTTACTATGAACAATATTGGCCTTGGACGGACACCACATTTGTGTTTCTTAAGCCCCCCTCAAATGTGGTGTGTGGGTTCCGTTTGGTTCCATTTACTTTTATCGCAGTTCCCAGACATACCCGTATAGTAGTAAGATTTGGAGCTTTCTTAAGATAAGTTTCTTTATCAAAATGTTGTCAGTCGTACTGCCTGTTTGAAATTTTTTGCATATCCGCTAGGATATCCTTCATTTTGGACTAATAGTTGGCCTGGTTCATAATAATTGTGCGGGAAATTTTGTCTGGTTTAAGGAAGACCACGTTTCATTTCCTCCAGTTGTCTTAGGGTTTGATAATATTCAGATGTTAAATAACAATGCTGGTGCACAACTAAAGTGAGGAAATGATACGAAATATCGACCAACTTCGTGCGGTACCATCATTCATTGTCCTGTGATGTTGGAAAGAAGCCTTTCCTTTGACCGTACAAGGTATCAAATTGTCTTCAATCGGTCGACTATTTTCGGAGGAGTTTGAACTTTTAGTCAGAGGAAAAGCACCCGCAGTTTTGTGCTCGAACATATTGCATGCCCATATATGGTCGAATAAAACGGTGGGTCAAATTCTGTCAAAGTGCTAAATAGTTTGGATACTCGTGAGGTCATGCAATCTAGACAAAAAATTGGCACTCATTGTACAGAGAGAAAGGTATCCAATAAAGCACATTCTCTATTGTCCAACACGCTGGTTCACATGCTACGCGCGCGCTCGCGTTTATGAGTCATCATTCCGGATCACATCACCCCTGAATTTCGCTCACACGTTGTGCGCACTTCTACCCGTCTTGTGTGTCTGACGCCTCTTGTCAGGGCGTTATTCACCTGCCGTTCCTCGTCCGTTGGGCCGATCTCGTTGGGCTATGGCTCGTCCGATCGCACGTGCCACCCGCAATCCACCCACTATGTTCTCTGGCCGTATTCTACGACCACATCGAGATATTCCCCCGGATGTTGGATTAATCGTGCCCCTTTTCTGGTTATTCATCCCATTTTGCCTGCTATGCCTCGCCCGTTGGTCGGATCAACTTTAGTGATGGCTCGTCCGGTCGCTCATACTGTCCCCGATCCACTCGCTGTGAGCTTTCAGACGTACCTTGCTGCACCGTCGATGTACTCCGCCGAGAGTTAGAGCACCCTGATCTCCGGCTTGACAATCCATCACAATTGGTATGCAAACGTGTGTTAACAGAAAAACCGGTAATCACACTTTGTTCCAAAAAACTCTAGAACAGTTCATTAGTAATATATTACACAACACATTTAAAATGTGCTATCTCGAAATGGAATAGCCCTGATCACAACCAGATAAGTTTTAAGGTACATTTAAGTTATCGCTGCAGCTGGCTTTTTTGCCAAATTTCTCTGCAAATGCTGATGAGCGGTCAGTTTCTGTGAGTGTTTCACACTACTGACATCTGTTTGGTGTGTTTTTCTCGAACATACTCGTCTTGCACGATAGTGCTAAGTTTTCGCCTGACCACGCTTGTATTGGATCGGCACAAAACTCTTAGGATTCAGGTACTACCAGTCTAAGTTTGTTTCCAGTAGACGGACCGCAATACACAGTGGTGAACCACACCGATAACAGTATCTGCCTCCTGCTCCAGGTGGGCAACGAAAATATCGGCTAATAGTGGACCGAGTGAACTGCCGGTAGAAATACCGTCGATTTGTGTATAGCCAGTTCCCTGGAAGTAGTGCTTTACATACGCCATGCATACTGGAAGAGAAGTTCCAACTCAGAGTTAGAAAATCCTATGTTTAACTGGAGTGAGTCAATATATTGATGAATTATATCAACCGTCTATATCAGAGGAACATTTATAAACAAAGAAACAATGTTCAACCTGGTCGTATATTTGTTGCTATTGTCCAAACCACTGAGTAAGTCGATTACCTCAAAACTATCTTTCACAGCTTTCTGACCCAATGATTGCTTTATGGATTGAAAAAGTTGGGTTAACCACTGTGCCATCTTGTGTTGCGGTGGACTAGACATGGAGAGTATTGCCCTCAGTGGTACGCCAAACTAGTGGACTTTAGACAAGCTATACAGTTGGGGACTACCAGACAAGATGCATCGAAATCTGGCTTTTCTGTTCAAATCTGTTACGGGATAAATTGTTCTACTTTTCTAGAACGCCTTAACTGAAGAGCAGTCGAGATGTAATCCCAACGGGCATCGAACTGAAGGAAATTCACGGACTTTGGAGGCAAACTCTTTATTTTCAGAAGTGTTTGGAAATATGATAACTAGTCACCTTTAACCTAAGCTGGGACCAGTGGCAGCAACAAAGAGGAGAAACGTAAGGGAACGCGAGGTGAGCTCCAGCTCACACAGCGGTACTCAAAAGCGCGAGCTCGTTAAAGAACGTTGGAAAATGTACGATTTTAGGGCAGGGGAGAATTCATTGGTTGATAGGAAAGTGGCGGACATTCGTTGCGTGCAATTAGTTGCACGACTGAAAACCGTGGCAGTCAGTGCGCATCAGGCCTTCTATGGGAAATGTACATACAATCATGTGTGCAGAACAGACAAGCGGGAAAACACGGTCAGGACCCTTAGAGGAGCCATATGATCGCCAGTCACAACAGATCTAACGAGAACGTAGGTTCAGTATAGTGCTTAATCGATGGCTGCGGTCAAATGAGCATGATCTTCTGTTTTAACTTACAGAAACACCAACATGGCATAAAAAATATTGTATACTCGTAGTGCGGATCACTTGTCCGATGTTCTTCACCAACGTGTGTCTGAAGAGGATAGCTAGAATCTCGACAGACCTACTAGAGGAATCATTCATAGTGACAATTCTAATTTCGCTAAGTGGTATTTCCTTCTATATATCTTCTGCGTGCTGGGGTGACAGAACGAGAAAGCCAGAGGAATGGTACTCTGGCCGCACTTAGTAATCTCAGCCTACTAGAAAAATAACCTTTATATAGGAGAACAACGACAATCACGAATACTATTGAGCGGCAAGCGTTTTCGCGTTCTGATTGGCCTCTTCGTTGCTACGTTCACTCGATCTAGTATTAAGTGGCTTGTTCATTCAAACGTGATATGCGTGTGAGCAACTTGTTTTAATCTCCAACTCTTAAAAACAAATTTGGTGTTGCCATTGATCGCCGCTTTTGGTTAGTTGGCGCCGATCGACCACGGTTCATTCCGCGATAGTTTGTGTGTGTGCTCTGATTGACTGAACCTAACTCACAGGGGAGAGTTCTCCAGTCCAACCTCACTACAACATATACGGCAAACTGACTCCTCGTTAGACTCACTGACATGCATCACTCCTTGGTCATTCTATCCCGTGCATCCCCATTAGATGGGATTTATTCGTTCCGTCTATAACACTTTGCCTACGCTGAATCTGAATGCGGAACTTCCGTCACGAGTGACAGAAAACTTAGTGATTTATTGTTAATTGAAAACTGTTCCCAGTCTGATCGTAGATCGCGCATCCCCACAAACTTTCCTGTCAATCTCTCGTGAGTAGATGCACCTAACTCTAATTTCCTCTTGTTAGATCTCGTCAATAGTACATATCCTTGCCATGGTCGAGATTTGTACTTCGGTTCTGCTTATGTTAGAAAACTGTGTTGACCACTGCGTCAGTAACCTTACACACTACAGCGCTGACTCATCACACGTCAACGTATGGCCAAATCTATCTATGAGTATTGCTCAGATTTCCCGTTCGACTCGGCAGGAGACGCAGTAACTGTCCTGTTAGCTCCAATCACCCCATGACTAGAAGTTTTTTGCAATTTGAAACAATAGAATTTGTAATGGTTTTTGAGCGATATTTTGATTGGCTTTTAATAGGTTAGTCTGAATTTATCGTGTGCTACATCATGTTACTGCGATACGAAATCGATATCACTACTGTCCAGCTTGATGAGCTTCATTATTCTCGTTGGAATTGAAGCAGTCATTGGTGTACAGGTATGGTTTTCACCACCCTGGTTTCTGTGTGGAAACTGAAAGGTGTTCACATTCGAGTCTTCTGAGCCAAAGGTATCAACCAAACTGTACTCCAAACTGTACAGAAATCGTCGTTCTCCAGTCGTTGGATCACAGTGCACTGCGTGGAGCTCATAGGTGCAAGTAGACGGATGTAAATCGGTAGGCACTTGCAAGTTTTCTAAATAGAACTTAAATGAACTTCTTATGCTGTGAAGTGGTTCCTGTCATCATTAAACAGCATCATTGACCAGCCGTTTTCCTCAAGAAGCGAAGTGCAAAAAATGGGAGTCAGTGATCGTGACAAAAAATACTTTTGGCCAACAAGAATATGAATCAATTTAATGTATTCAATTCTTTCAAAGGAATAGACAAAAACATCCTGCAGGTATACGCCTTTATGTTTCATAAGAATCTGGGCAAGCAGCCTGCGTGAATGTCCCGAACGGAGACCTATACGATCATTTATGTCATGTCAACGAATGTCAGTCTCATGACCTGCCACCAACATGTTTGATGACCAGTATACTTGGCTCACCAATCCCAAAATAATCCTAATGTAAGTCTGACAAAACTAAGTAGCCTGAGAGGGTGTGGTGCCGCAACAGTGTAACTGAAGCTTGTAATGTTTTAAGGAGTGAATGTTGGTTCATGAGGTCTGAAGTCAAACTCAATTAGTCTGAAGTTGTTAATCGTCTCTCATCTTACACTGAGGGATGCTGGAATTGTACCATGATAAAGTCGTGTAACATGGACAAGCTCACTGCACTGAACTAGAATGAGATGCACCACTAGACAATCGGGGCTAACAAGCTATTTAAGTGAGATATACTTGCACGTATAGTCAACAAGAAGAATGTCTTCAATTGGATGCTCAGTGTCATAGTCATGAGTGTATAAAACGGTGCACTGACGTTGAACCGCGGTTATACTTGACTTGCACAGTAATTTTTGAAGAGAAAAATAAAACTGCAAGCAAAGTGAGAAACTTCAAGTCAAACGCGTGTCTGTGCAACCGCAAGATGCTATGGACACCTGTTGTGTTGGAACATGTTCACGTTCAGCTTGTTAAGGTATGCAGACTGCACGATGTCCCTTGTGCTCAGCTTTGACCCCAACAATCATTAGCGACTCACCTGCAGTGAGAACGAAATATAACGTAGACGAGATCGGCCTAAGAAGGGATTTACTGTTCAACAAATCACGAAATGGTCGCGAACCAGCAGAGTCCTTCACATAATTCGATGATAAATTCACTTTCGGTTTGAGAATGTAATGCGCAGGAGTGCTATTGAAGTGAATCAACCGTCAGAAGTAACCCCATGTTTCCAAGACGAAATCAAATTTCTAAGTGAAACAAAGCAATCAGTATCTGATTACAAACCATATGTTGATGAATCATCTGAAATCTCTGAATTCCAAAACTTCTAAGAGTTGCCTAAACAAAGTCGCGTTGGAGCGGAAAAAATATGTACATCCATCGTTCTTTATGGGTACAAGAACAATGACATCATGCTGGTACGTTCCAGCTTTAGCTGGTCCGTCAACAGTAACATTCGCCGCAGGCTGTGAGATCGATAGTGATGTGCTTGAGGCAGAAGATTATAAACTGTCCATGCTGATACCGAATTACATGCCATTTATTGTTGGTTCGTCAATAAGCATATTTTAACATAAGCTCTAAAATGAAGGGTGAACCAGGAAAGTTAAACCGGATATCCTTCTATCCATCACTAGTACCCGTCTGGTGCACCAAGCTGAGTCTTACTGTAATTCCTTTTTTACCAGAAACGGTCAGCATTCAACGGAGTTACAGTGGGGTTGACCAACTTGACTGTTAAAGTTCTGGATTTTCTTTAATACAGTTTAATTAACCACTGTTGCTGCGGGATCCTTCAGTACAAATGATGAGATGGACCGTTTAAAAACCTGACATACCTCCAGGTTCCAGTCTAATTTGATTGATCCCCAGGCTTGTGGAAGCTTGAGAGCACTTTCATAGTACGTTCTCTATTGAATAAGAACTAAGCTATGACAAGAATGAGGCCGATAACTTCAAAACCTCCACCGCTTTGAGTCCAAGCAGAAACGAACGAGTGGTGAAATCAAATGGGTAATACCGTGTCTTAAAATGTGTCAGAAAACGTCAGCACCACGAAATATATCTGTCGGTTTATCGATCAAAACAGAATGCTGAACATTGATGATGTCATAATAAAGACCGTAGGCACAAAACGCAGAGTCTCCATCTAGAAATGTTTACTGGTTTGAGGTAAAATAGCAATTTAAAGTGTATCAAATCGATCGATTTTCCCATGGTCTTGGCTATTTTCCGATCTCATTGCTTTATGGTGTTTAGAAGCAGTTAGATCTGTACAGTTTTATAGCTTAAGAAGGCAGTGTGTGTAAAATTCCATATTTCCCGATCCATAACTGTATAGGTAAGAAAATTGTGGACGCTAACCTTGTGTGAATCAACGCTCTCTCATTTAACACATCTCTCTTTGCAAAATAATTAACACTTGAGTTCTCCAAGTAAGGTAATTTTGGTCGCTTTATCGTTAAACGGTAAGTAAACAAGCTTCAGAACCGTAACAGATGTGAGCAAACAACATAAGTAAGAAAACGATATGGTCATTTGGATTGTGTAGATGAGTGCAGTATTCGACTAACTTTGTGAACTGTGTTACTCGCTATGAACAGAAAGTATTATATGTGTTTTAGACGTGTGAAGTAAAGTTAACCGGCCTTATTTCGCTAAGTTATCGCAGCACACATTTCACGACTGCCAGTAAAAACAGAACAATCATCATTGACGCTGAACGTCTGTGTACACAAGTATGTCGCTTGACCAGGAGTAAATAACTTGCAGATAGCTTATCTGCGTGTAGTGTATCCTAGAAAGTTTCACTATATGGTCTTCGGACGTCTTCTAGACAGGCGGAGGAAATACGCCCTCAAATAGCACAATACTGATAACGTCAGCACTAACTTTCAAGTTGAACATCACTCACAATTTTTTCCAGTTTTTGCACTCAGATAGACTTTTGAGCCATTGTCTTTGAGAATAAGTACCATACTCGAGTTACATCTTTGTCAAGATTAGTCAGCTGTGCTTATCTTCCCCGTGGTTGCAATCTGAATTCCGGTACGGTTACTTATGAGGCAACCTTGTTGATACTATGCCACTGACCTCATACTAGGCATGACCAACTTCTAATCGGCTAAGACCGGCTGCAAAGTCTACCTGAACAAAAATCACCAATTAAATGTGAGAGCTTGACACCTTAAAATTAACCAGATTTACAACTACTCATTGGTAACCCTAAGCACGCTTCTATCAAACAGCACGATACAACAACCAGTAAAGTCTTGGGAGACTACTCTACATGGTAAATCCCGTGCATACTGTACACCACCGTTGACATCCAACGTTTTTAAACCCAGCACTGTGAAACGACAGTGCGCACGTTTTGTCGAATTTCTCACCACGAACAATTTCAAATCACTATTTGCGTGGCTGGTGCACGTATGACTAGAAATTTAGGATGCTTGGAATAGACTAACGGGGATTTCCAAATCGATCACATCTCCTGGAATATCATCCTACTCTTGTTATGAACATGCACGTGTAATCATCAAAAATAATCGTCTGTCATCGTTAGCTGAGAATGTTTGCGAAAATCACTATAATTGATTCACGTTCAGTTTTTCAAGTGAGGGTAAACTGCCAGTCTACAGCGCTTCCGTACAACACATTCTGATACTTTGAATCGAGTACTGGTGTTTCTCATCTGCATATCAAAATCAACCGGATGAGACTCCGGTTCGACTACTACGCTGCAAGTAAGATGGTGAACCGTAAAGCACAAGTATATTTCCACATTTCAGTCATCGAGTGATTTGCGGGTTATTTCTCATGCCGCAATTTCAGTGGATAGAACCTACCCGTCCTTCATAAGTGTGCGGAATCACCTATAGATTCGGTTTGGTCCAGACAGAATCCGGGCATATGAACAACCACATGAACCGAGCGACGCAGTTGTCAGTCGTATAAGTTAAACTGCAACGACTTGGAGATTTATTGGCCCTCCTGCAGTATGGTGTGTAAAGTAGTCTTGAAACTCATAGTTGCATATTGCGCCTAGGTTACTGAATTCACCTGATGTATGTTGTCCGATTGTTTACTTTCATGTCACATTACTGTGTGGCGCGAACCCGAAACACACACTTCCGGTTTACTCGTTCATCGATGGCCGGTCCTTAATTCTCTTAGCGTGACAGTGCCGTTTATAGCGCTATAAGTGGCTTCCTGTATACTTTGTTGGTTGATTATTCAGTCTGTACTCTCAACGGTGCTTTTGCATTTCGCGTCTGGTGAGTTCGTACCTGGGAAAAACGACTTAGTGCACCGTGCACCAAATCGGTGAGCCCGTTTGAATATTTTTTTGGTTTCGACAAATACAATTTTTCGCAACTGTGAGT
>QNGE01007298.1:2824-19836 GCA_008508345.1 Paragonimus westermani | reverse complement strand
ACATTGACACAATGTCTTACTGGTTCTACCTAGTTTTTAATCCTCCAACCACTTGACCTTAAATCTGACTCGTGATCTATCGTCCGTTTTCGACAGGATCAGCCACATCTTCCTTCGAACTTCCATGATTGCTTACGTGCACGTGATATTTGAACATTCCGTTGAGGTGCTCATCAACGTCCTTTCGTTTACGCGTTCGTAATGGCTAGTGGCCTCGTCTGCGTCTAGTTGAGTCCTTTCCCTGGATTGGTTCGTAGATCTTGTTTAATACAATGTGTTTGTTCATCGAACCCGTGAACGAATGCCAGGATTCCAGAAACTTTCTTACGTGTTCAGTGTTCTATGGAGAAAAGACTTTCCCGGTGTTCATGTTGAACGTCCGTCCAGTTCGGTTATCGTGGATGCAAGTATCAGAATCTTGCGTCCCGAGGCGAACACACCTCATTCGAAATATAGTTCTGGTGAGGGTCGTTATCCGTCCTTCAAAGGTAACAATTACGCACGTAATTATGCCAGACGGTGTGATCTCAGACACCGATGCCTGATAGGCTTGCCCAAACCAGAATGAGACATGACAAACACGGGAGATTTTTATTCAGCACACCAGCCGTGTTTAACCACATGTGAAGCTTAACTTGTCCGACGTCAGTCGGACAAATGAAGCGAGTGTTTTCAAAACTGCAATTGCCACATACTTTAGATACACCAAGTGCGTTTCACAATTTCAGGCCCAAGCTAGGCTATGAAATTATTTGTTATCCTAGACATTCAACGGGAGTTCCGGCATAACGTCGATACAATGTGGTCAAGTCCTTGTTACATATCAAACAGGCAAGCCTTCTTCCAAAACGTCAACGGGTCCCGACTGTGATTCGCTTAAACTAGTTAAACTGGCACGAAAATAAATGTCCTTTTACCCGGTATGCAACACAGTCGCACCGATAAATGTCACTGATGGATAACCAACAATCTAACCCAAGTATGGCAAATGCCAGTCCAGTTTGGATATCAATTCCGCATTCCTATCGATCTTTTTGCCCACCTCATTCACTAGTGACGAGATGCAACTAGAGCCAGAATCGAGCTCGATGCTTCAGAATAAACCGATCGAAAGATCTATTTGCACACAAAATCTCTCAACAAATGATAGGGATGCTCAATTTACATTAATTAAATTTTAGACTACTCGTTCATAATTAACGCGTTGCTGAAGCGATTTTAGTGGTTTCTTCAAATTTTCGTTGGAACGTGTCATTCATCCGGTCATTTGTTAGAACCGGAAGAAGATATATGGTTTTCTCCCGAACCTGTCAAGCATTCGAATTACTAAACTCAAGCAGGTGCAACTGAGTTCTGTACTATCATTCAGTTTAGCTTGATTTGAAGTCACTAGTGCAGTGGTCAATGCAGTATAATTATGGGAACTTGGGCGTTAGTATATATCCCGGTTGTGAAAAGCCTACTGACTACTGGAATGATCTAGTATGATCGAAACTCACTCTTCCATTTGAGTGCGAAAATACATTGATCGCCAATTCAGTAGCTAGCGCTTTCCAAACGACTGTAAGTCACGGCTATGCGCTCATCATGTGGAACGGTACGACTGCAGTCGATCCCAAATATCTGAATTACTAGTTTATCTAGTTTCCCAACCAAATGCTGTGTTGCCACCTACGAAAGTGTGTAATTCGAAATACACTGAGGTTGTAGCTGTATCTACCGTCCCCTACCTTCCGTTTCCACTAAACTGAAGCTCCCATTGAGCTGCAACTAGTTCACTACTTGTAGCTAAATTCACACGGGTTCAGAAAGTTGCGATCAAATCTGTGTGCACATCACTACTAATGAAATTATTTAGATTCCAGTTCAACGAAATAAGCGTTAATAAAAGCTTTATGAATTTTGTTCATTCTTAAGAAATCTCAATCCGATTCCAGCAAAATACACACTAGCTTACATGATCTGTTCCACTGTTCTTAGTTTGAATCTTGACTGATCGATACATCCGCACAACTCATTAACTTTTTTTAATCACCCGTCTTACAAGTATTCTATCACTTCTCAATATAGTTTGTTTCGTAGCATTGAAAAACACACGTGCAACTTCAGTTTTAAGTCAAATTCCCATCCAGTAGGACGTGGTTCTCATTACAGAGTCGAGATTTCCGAACGTATATAGGCAGAGTTGGCTGATAAGATTTTCTGCTGAAATCCTTCATTCGTTGTATACCTTGACAGTCCATTACACGGAAATTTCTTTTATACAGAAATCAAATACTCTTTCTGTGCAACCGTGCAATACAAAATGCACTCCAAAGTGTGCAAATCCAGTAAACAAGGCAAGTCAAGTGAAAAATCGAATTATAAACTGTGCGACAAATATCAAATAAACTTTAGTTTCAGCAAATTGCCTCCTAATACACAAGCTCGGCTCCAGGCGTTGAACAGGAGTGACTGTCGTCCATGTGCCGGAAAGAAGAGGTAAACAGATAGGTCTATGTTTTGCCTACTGTGTATTAAATGACAAGCGATCAGTCATACGAAATGTAACATTCTCATAAAATGTTTCTCTTTCAATTCATATTACTTTAGTGGTTTTCAGTTCCTTCCATCCATGTGGTTTTCACTTCCATGTGATTCCTGGTGACCTAGTTGCAACGGCTGACCCAATTCCCTGAACAAAATTGTCAGAACTACCCTACTTCATGGCTTGTTTGATTGCATCTCACTCTGACTATGTTAAATAAACACCCATCCGTATTACATAGCTATATTTTTATGTAATTTTATGTGTGAATGTCCAACAATTTCTCAAGGTCAATGGAATGACGATTTATGACGAAATCTAACCAAAAGATTGCAATATACGACTTTGTATTGGTGTTCACCAGTTTTGCAACGCAGGTTAAAAAATAACGGAACTGACAATATTTTTCACAGGTTTGTTAAAGACGGTTCAGAAGAACTATGAATAGTCTGCCACACGATTGATTTTCTAACAGAGCATGAATGAAGACAGTCGCAGTAAATACAATTCCTACAGATATTCCAGTGTTATTCATTTCAACTTGAAAAACGCTAGAGAACGCGATATCTTTGTTACATTTGTGAATTTGCGGTTTTCACCAATCCTGATTGGCCGTTTTTACGAGACGCTGTTTTACTATAGACGTAACAGAGATATGTGTCAGTAAGTATGCTAGCGAGACTAGAATTAAACTCCGCTGTCCCCACTCTAAACCATAACACCAAAGATCTGTTTTTGGTGTGACTTCGAAAACTAGTCAGTCAACTTTTTACAGAAAATCATGAAAATTAATGTTCGTATCAGCCAGGAAAAAACATTTGATAAACTGTGATAATGTTCAGCTCATGCCAACTCTACTTCCTCACCCTATTCGGAAATCTAATGAACGATGATCAAATTTTGTGTGATTCAATTTTAGCTCATTGCTCCCTCAGTTTCTTAACAGCAACGACATTACCCCTTTGATCAATATGTACCACGGGAGCTCACAAAACAACACACTGACAACTAGACAACTTGGACAGAACCCTAGGAAATGAGTACACATATGTTCTGAGTTTAGTGTGACGATAAAGTCGGGAGTAACCCTATCAAAATGCGACCCTGAAGAATAAGTGGATTCCATATCCAGGACTTTGAAATGCACTTTTCTCAACCCTCTTCGTTCAATTTACGATTGCCACCCTAATGTTCGCAAATCGGAACTCAGCAAGCGGCATCATCCACTTCTAGAATCAGAAAAACCAATTATCCTGTTTAAGCGCATGACTTATTTCATTGATTTGCAACGATCAACAATATATGAGTAGAATTTAATTAAAATTAGGGACATTCAGTTCGTTCTTCTACTGAGACCTAGTTATAAGTATACAATGATTAAATTTACACTTCTGAATAAATGCAAGCTATATATATTTGTATCTATACCAAACTTTGCTCACCATGATGCTCCTAACGTCGACGGTAATAAGTGGATAAATGAGTTAGTCCATTAAGCTAAGAAGCTACCTTCAAATAGCTGTCCTAATTAAACTGGTAATTTGTGACTGACTTGAGGTTTGTGTTTACCAACACTGGTATATGGCCACTCATCCGCTATCTTGCAGTACAGGCTTTTGAAACCATGGCTATGGCTGAGGAACCTAATCTTTCTCCTGTCTAGGTCACAACGTCTTGGCAGTATCTCAGCTCACACACAGAGTAGGAATTATGCATTAATGAGAACCACTGATGTATCGCTGTCTTCAATGATGATGATGCCAGAAGGCAGCTTAAAAGATAGGGCGAAAAAACTAACTGGAATTTATACAGAAGGAGTGAAAGAAATCTTCCGAAAAGTTAGACTATGAAGGTTGAAGAGCGGAAAGAGCAGTAGCCGGCTGAAGTCCGATTCTTGGGACAGAGGATGGTGTTTATGAAGGTTAGTAACAGGTAATCAGGCTGACCTATTGAAACTCAAGTTTGATAGTTCTCTGTGGATGTTCTGCAGGCGAGCATTCCCACTCGCTTTCGATACAGTATCACACGTCACTGAAGCCTAGTGGGCGTACATTTCTTTCCCTTGTGTACACACGCAAAGATGTCACTCATGAAAAATTCGGACTCCCGTCAGGACTACCGGTCTCCATATGGTTTAGCTCAAAAGCCGCATTCTACCACAACCTGGGACTTGTGCCAAACTTTGGACGTCTTACTTGACACGTACACCTGTGTGGTTATTATACAGTTAAATTGATCATTCCCGTTTGCCATACGCATTCAAAATCATCATTGGTTTCTCCAGCTCAAAGTTCGCCCCGCCCCCACCCGCCCCGATTGGCTTACCAAGTTAGTTTTGTGTAAGCAGAAATGTGTACCGTTCTGAACTAGCTCTAACTGCGCTGTTTGTCTTTTTAAATAACCCCTGGTGTTCAATTTTGACACACTTACAAACAGTTAAATTCGTAGTTGCACACCGTTTGTTAACCTTGGTTTCTACATCTCATCACATGTTTGTCTATAAATCAACACCACTGAGTCGGCCCACCACCACACTCACAAAATTAGTAAACCCACTTCTGTTTTACAATCACATCATGTAACAACCTTATCCTATATTTCTGAAACGATGGCATATGAAAATACTGGCAATCAGTGATAACTGCATCCTTCACAATTCGCATTGTCTTTGTTTGAGAAGAGGCGGTGGTGGGATATCGTTCATTCCGCCTGCTAGCAAATTTTCCAGAGTCATTGTGTCGAGTCCATTCAACGAAATAAACGAGAAACCACAGCATCCTTTCGAGCAGAGTTTACCTATCGTCTGATATCCTCAATAAACATCTGTTGACTTGTGGTTTCCAGCTCGCAGTTTATTATCAGTGATGAAACTGCACAGGTGTTAGGTAGTTTAATTGTTTTCTTCGATAAATACTTCAAGGCACACCACCCAAAATCAGCACTAGACTTTTAGCCTGTGTTTGTATATCAGGCTAATGATAACACATTAACTATGGGGACAGTAACAAGGGTGAGTAGGAAAGAAAAATTGGAGACCGCGTCTATGCTAGAAGTTACGTAATTATTGTTCCAAATTGTGAGTTTGATTGACTGTAGGTCAAGTGTTCGCATAAACCTCTTCTGAACGCAAACGTCAGGGTTAGGCAGCCGAATATTAGTGGCCATGGCAACCGTCAACATTCGAGATCTCACCACCTTTGATCGACGCTTTGGCATTCGGAAGACAGTCTGAGTGGCAAGTTTCTCACTGACAGAATGATTGGAGCCGACCTAATGAGCAACAATAACACATCAAACGTTTTGTTCTCACCACCGACCAACCACGCAAGACGATGTTCGTGTACTGTATGCAATCTTTAGTTTGTAGTGTGACCACTGCGAGATGTTTGATGCGAGCCAAAAAATGAGTACACACTCACACACACACACAAATTAGTTGCAAAACACGGAAGTTAAACTTTTGTTGATGATAGATCGTCGCGGACATGGTCAATTTCAAGCTGAGCCTGATTAATTTTTTACGGCAGCCTTCACATTTAGATAGACTATCCGGCCAGCCTCTAACAAATAGAGGCAACAAACTAGAGTTTCGTTGCTGCCAGAGTTCGCTAGTAGTACATGCCCTCGACAGGGTAGGGATTAGACCACCAACCAATGTGTAATTGACACCATAACGGGCACGACCAAATTATCGCATCCGAACGTCCAACTACTCATATTTGTCAGTAGGAATGAGGTTCTGATATGAGTCATGATATGATAACGTGTATTAAACGGAAACCCACATATAAGTGAGCTAAAAGGTAGGCTGTTTCGACTGATACTTTGTACTTTCTTGCGATGACTGTGACTCCGTAGTCTCCATTGAAAGTGTGACTAATAAATGCAAATTTCTGATTAACAGACGTTGACAGAGTTCAACTCTACGATCTCCATTACTTTATGGAAAAAACGTGTAAGACCACCATTGTTCATGAACAGTTCTGTGCAGAAAGTCCAGCTCAACTGTAAAAGTGTCCGAGGTGTAGGTCTTTAGCGTCCGGCCTATCAGACAAGCATGAGTAATCGCTTTTCAATTAGTGAAGCGAAACTCTCATGTATCATAGCATCAGTTAGTGTGCTAGGATGAATTGGAATTTGCTGCGCACGAACACATCAGAAACAGCATACTTATTCATTACATCTGCAGCCATTTATAATCAAAGCTACAAAGCCCAAGGACCCAATCAGTTTTTTGTCCGATCGATAATGCTAAAGTTTGTACACCCCAAACCCTCTTAAACTGGCCTTTCCGCTTAATCGTTTAAGATCGTCTATTAGTCAATTGGATATTTAGGCAAACTATTACATTTAGGAAAAGTAGCTAAGAAAATATGCGACCCCAACTGACTAAATTATCAGAACCACAACACAGGTAAAATTTCATGCAGATTCGTAGATGGAAAGATTCAACTACAGTAGCCGTTCACTAAACCTGACAAGACCAAGGTTGGAAGACACTAACCCATTTGCGCATTAGCAGTGTCGTTTGTTTCATATGTGGAATCGAAGATCACGGAGCACGCATACACGAAACCAGGAGTACGTGAATGAGTAAAAGAGCGCATTAAACTCGATTGAGCAACGCGTTAATTATGAACGAGCAGTCTAAAATTTAATTAATGTAAATTGAGCATTCCTATCATTTGTTGGGAGATTTTGTGTGCAAATAGATCTTTCGATCGGTTTCTTCTGAAGCATCGAGCTCGATTCTGGCTCTAGTCGCATCTCGTCACTAGTGAATGAGGTGGGCAAAAAGATCGATAGGAATGCGGAATTGATATCCAAACTGGACTGGCATTTGCCATACTTGGGTTAGATTGTTGGTTATCCATCAGTGACATTTATCGGTGCGACTGTGTTGCATACCGGGTAAAAGAACATTTATTTTCGTGTCGGGACCCGTTGACGTTTTGGAAGAAGGCTTGCCTGTTTGATATGTAACAAGGACTTGACCACATTGTATCGACGTTATGCCGGAACTCCCGTTGAATGTCTAGGATAACAAATAATTTCATAGCCTAGCTTGGGCCTGAAATTGTGAAACGCATTTGGTGTATCCAAAGTATGTGGCAATTGCAGTTTTGAAAACACTCGCTTCATTTGTCCGACTGACGTCGGACAAGTTAAGCTTCACATGTGGTTAAACACGGCTGGTGTGCTGAATAAAAATCTCCCGTGTTTGTCATGTCTCATTCTGGTTTGGGCAAGCCTATCAGGCATCGGTGTCTGAGATCACACCGTCTGGCATAATTACGTGCGTAATTGTTACCTTTGAAGGACGGATAACGACCCTCACCAGAACTATATTTCGAATGAGGTGTGTTCGCCTCGGGACGCAAGATTCTGATACTTGCATCCACGATAACCGAACTGGACGGACGTTCAACATGAACACCGGGAAAGTCTTTTTTCCATAGAACACTGAACACGTAAGAAAGTTTCTGGAATCCTGGCATTCGTCCACGGGTTCGATGAACAAACACATTGTATTAAACAAGATCTACGAACCAATCCAGGGAAAGGACTCAACTAGACGCAGACGAGGCCACTAGCCATTACGAACGCGTAAACGAAAGGACGTTGATGAGCACCTCAACGGAATGTTCAAATATCACGTGCATGTAAGCAATCATGGAAGTTCGAAGGAAGATGTGGCTGATCCTGTCGAAAACGGACGATAGATCACGAGTCAGATTTAAGTTCAAGTGGTTGGAGGATTAAAAACTAGGTAGAACCAGTAAGACATTGTGTCAATGTTAACGACAGCAGGGAGTAGCCAATCTCCTTGCAAGCCAATAGTTTATCTTGACAATCACTGAAATTCAACATACACGATGCTCAACCCTGTTACTCTTATATACTGATGGTGTCACCCCTTCTAGTGACTATATCTTCGCAGCCTGATTGTCAAGCTCGGCGACCAACCAAAGTCAAAAGACACAGGGCCGGGCTACCAGATGTGTCATACCCGTTTTTTATCCCAATGGTTCGGTCCGTCCTTTTCAATAATTTGTTTATCGTGTTGCGACAGTCCAAAACTGATCAATGACGGCACAGTGAACATTCACAGAAACCAGCACTAATTACTGCAGTGAACGATTTCCGTGGAGTTAGTTTCGATATGGGTACATGTACTAGAGTTTCCTTTCGAAGATGGAGTGAAGTTGTGTGGTAAATATTTGATGCACAAGCAAGCATAATTTGACAACCTCTATGAGAAGTGCTGGTTTGTCACGCTGACGCGGAAGAGAACCCTGTGGCGCCCAGCCTGGTTGGTTCAGTTTGATATGAGTCAGCAAAACCTTCTTATCGGACAAGGTCCACCGAATTCGACTACTTAAACGTGTTCCAATAATTAGAGTGACGTACTATATTTTGGTGAAGGTTGGTGTCCTTGCCAACCAGTCGATTCAGCCCATTAGTTACAATGGTTTACTACCAAACAAACCGCGGATAACTGAAGTGTTCGTCACGTATATCGGTAAAGTAAACCACAATGCACAGAGCGGCAACACAGTCGCAAGCCGGACAAATACATCGTGATTATGTGTGTAACTGAACATATCAACGAATATGACCCACGTGTGATCGACACATTTGTCCGTATAGTTGGTATATGTGTGCCACTGTTCCAATATTTGTGGCTGACAGAGTGATTTTCAGGATGTTCTTGACAAGGTAGCGGGAGTGTGATTCACGTACATATAGTTGGGTGTATTGTGATTGCCAAAGTGGTCGTTCTAACCTCACGGTTTTCCATGTCGTTTGGTCAAACTTTTGGTGTCATGGGTGCAGTAACCCACTTGTTTTGTCCCCCTCAATATAGCTTTCGCATGGCTTATTATGTAACTAATACACAAACTTGCTACTCGACGGTTGATTTGACCGTAGTAGTTCCAGTCCGACTTTGAGAATTCTGATAGGGATGACATTCTCTAGTCTTCCGTTGAGGTGCAACTGTGAGTTGGACGAAGACGTCTACCACAAACTCGCCTAACCTATGTTAAAAATGTACGCGGTAAATTTGGGTTGATTGTGCGACATATACGGAACAGTATTGATGTGTAGATTCAACAACCAAAAGAATGAACTGAATTTCGCTTCCAAGCACTCAACGTGAGAACTGCTATCGCTAATCGTCTGAACTTTCACTTGCGCAGTAAATCGGTTATTGTTCGTGAAATTTCTAACTAACTTCAATCACAGTGGTGCTGTCAAAATAAAAGAAGAGACCCGGTTGTTTTTTTCCATTGTAGCTTGCAATATGAAATCGAGATGCTTGTGATTGGGTTCGAAATTGTTGTCTGTGTTTCCAAATTCAATCAACCGCAAACCGGTAATGGAGGCAGTTGATAAGACAGCAGCTCATGCTACGTCAGGGTGAGGTCCAGCCAGCGCCCGAGAAACTGCTGACGATCGAGACTATCCGGATGCCGACATAGAAGAGTACGTTGCGACAGTTTCTCGGTCGCGTTGGAATATACAGTTGTTTCATCAAAAATCCCATGATCTCATGAGCCCATTGTACGAAATTCTGAGGAAAGATTGCCAGTTTCACTGGTCATAAAAAGCCAATCAAGCGTTTGTCATGATCCACCAATTGATGAAGACGATACAGCTGACCATGAAATTGCCAGTGACTGGACACAGCTTCGTTGTCGCAACGGTTGCGAGCAATGCAGGATTCGGAGCTATACTAAAGCCGGAGGAAGGTGTTGTGCAATACGCTAGTCGGCTACTAAGTCCTGCCGTATGGAACTACTCAACGACAGAGAAGGAGTGTTTGGCGATCGTATGGGCCTTGGAAAGATGAAGGCCGTACTTGCTCGGCCGACGTTTCCATGTGGAGACCGACCACAAACCGTTGGAGTGGATGAAGTTGGTGAAGGATTACCGAGGAAAGCTGGTTCGTTAGGCGTTATGACCACAAGGGTACGTATTCGTAATGCGCTTTGTTGCTGAAAAGGAGGACCGTGTTTTCGATTCTCTTCTTGAACACAGCACCTGGATGAGGTTCATAAGGAGGAGGAGGATCCGAGAAGTTACGAGCAGCACAAAGGATGGATGCAGTGATCCGAGCGGTAGTTGACCAACATTCATCGGGAGGACAACCGCAAGAAGACGAGGGCAGTCGGGAAGTGAAAGCTGCCAGAGTGCACTGGTCAGACTTGTGGTTGAATAGTGCCGGCATTTTAATGCACCAACTGCTTGACGGAACATCCATGCCGGTTACACCGACTGAGTCGGGAGCAACAGTTTTGAAGGAATGTCGTCAGCTGGCTCATACGGGGTGTCATGCAACTTAAGGAATGCTGAAACAAAGAGCATACTGGCCGGGAATGAATAGTGATTTCGACACTTGTATGCGGACGTGTCAGTAATATCAGCTACTGAAGAANCAGTGTGATGAGGACGGACGGTCGCACTATACTGCTCACGCCACTACTAGTCAGCAGTGAGGCAACAGCATGGATGTCAACATCGAACTGGTCGCGGGGAAAATACAATGAAGAACATTGGAGTGCAGCATCGCATGAAGTGGTTATTGCTACATCAAGGAACTGAGCATTGGCGTTCGTGGCAATCGTGACATTCTGAGACAAGTGTCACGTGCAGATGAGTGTTTTGTTTATGGTCCTGTTGAAACGCATAATGCATGGATCCGTTTTCCGAATACATAACATTTGTACCATCCGCATTCTTCGCTCAGGACACACTTGAAACAAACTCGAGGTGCAATGCTGTTGCTGAGAAAGCTATCCTCCAGTAAAATAACAAATTGATACATGCATCTGTAATCCTCGGTGCCAGGGACTCCGAATAACCCTGGAAACCGTGCCCAAATCGAAAGCCTCCGCACAGGTCATAAGGAGAACATCGCGAATCGGTTGCAGTTAGCAGGTCCTATTCATGAGATGTGTCCCCCACTCGTAGATGTACACCCGTATTCCGTAAATCAGAGCCTGTCACAGGCTGATCTTAATTGTACATGCAGAGTCAGAAACTGTGAGTTGAGTAATGCAACACAAAGCAGAGAACTTGCCATATGGTATGAGGTGTAACATTGAGACTGTTCATTCAACGTTGATGTTATATCTTAATGTGACATTCGGATTGGTCCTTTGCTGTGTTTTCTGTTCTGTCGATTTTCGGATAGGGGATGAATCAGTTAGAATTTCACCGCAGTTTCTGGTCTTCCTCGCTTGCGATTTCAATGAAATCGGAGACAACTTTTAGCGTTTTGCAGCAGGGAGCCTCGAGGTCTGCTCTTAAAAAAACTAGATTGGTCAATGTTTTAAATTAACTGAGTTCTTGTTTATTTGGCGAAGAGGAAAGTTGCACACTAGCTATCACATGGCACCAAGAGTAATAAAATATATTAGTGTCTCATGATCAGCATACAAGAATTTTCCATTCGGCTTTCAAAATGAAATGTTAATGTTATCGATCATTGAGTTTTTTAAAGTTTGACCTAACATGTTTTTTCCGCCGGTGTTACCATTATTTAGCGTCCACTATTTTGTTCTCTTACAGATGAAACTTCGATTTTGCGATAAATATGAAAAGTTTTGTATGAAACTCTACATTTTACTTTTTTGACGTATGTGTACAACTAATGGCGTTCGTTGTTTTACGATCAACCATTCAATTGTTTTTTGTGCATGACTATACACCTAAATCGCCCCACTATGATCGTTCTTTAGGATTCTTTCCTAATATTTATGAGAAACACGTCAAATGGTTGAGACAGAACAAGACTATTTTTCTACGCGGAATAGGGAGAAAAACTCCATTCGATCCATAGGTCCAGAATATTTTATCCATAAAAGCTCTCTAAATACAGATTGACTGCGGGATTTATAGCCACAGTCAACAAGAGGCCCAGCCAAAACAAACCCTTGTTTTGTGCACGCAGCTGCGAAGCATTTGGTCAATTTGGACTATTCTTATCGCTAAGTTGTCTTCTTGGTAGTTCGGCGTAGTGAGGACCAGCGATCACATTATAGTACTCACAAAACTACCATCCAATAATGAGGCACGAACATGAATTTTGACATTCAAGGAGCCATGAGGAAACTACAGGAAGAAGCATTGGAGTGCAGCACGGTATGAAATGATTCTTGATACATAAAGGAACTGAGCACTGGTGACCGTGGCGACCGTGACCTTCTGAGACCAGTGTCGTACACAGATGCGTGTTTTTGCTTGCAATCACGTTGAAGATCATAGGCCACTTATTGGTTTTTCGTAAAGCCAACCGATGAGCTGTCCGCGTTCTTGGCTCGCAATAGGGGCATACTAATTTTCGAGTAGCACACGGAACCACGCTTCTGGTCCGGCTTACAAATTCCCAAGTGTAAACAGTGTAGGGCGAATAAACTAACGAATCCTCGAACAAAGTCATACGGTGGTGGATGATCAAGTCGGCAATGTGTTCATTCAAACACCCAGAGAGATACCTCGATACCATAGTGAGATATGGTTCAATCTCAGACAAGTAATCACTCAACGCATATAGGCGAACGATTAAGAAATGGCAAGGAAATATCCATCACAAAAGGCGTCAGAACGAGGCGAAAGTGTAGTCGATGTTTAAATGAAAAACTCGCTGCACTATTGTCTGGAATTCTGATTTTTCAAAACCTACTGTGTGAGCGATTTGGAAACGTGCAAATTAAAAAATAGAGATCTTCCTTAACCGAACGAATTTTTCTTATAAAACAACTCTCTATCTAAGGGGTGAAAGAACTTTAAGACAAACCCTAGCTCCACACGAGAAAACTCTAAAAGATTCGGTGTTATTCGAATATGTCCCTGAATGCCCTCGAATCCACATTGATGTATTTGGTGTGAATATTTGTTTCCTGGGGCAGGTAACAAAATTTTCCGAGATTACGTTGCCCAATTACCGAATGAAATGGCACCATAAGAGAACAGTATTTTGCATATGTTTGTTATTGTTATTGTGCATTATTCTAATGTTTATACTTTCATATAGTTTTGACCTTCTGTTCGATTGACTGCCCGCACGCAGTCTATCTCTTTTGAAAATCACATTTCGAAGATTGCATATGTTTATCATAAACAAGCAAACTAGTCTTGGTGCTTTATGACAGAGGAGAAAATGGTCAGACGAAGACAGGCTGCTGGATTTGCACTCGAACAATTTATAGTTCCCTGGTTTTGGGCTAAAAACAGAATCCTTGTGAAACTGAGGTATTGCTCAGATCAGACGAAAGCAGAATTACGTGAAAATCATCATGGTGTTTTGAAAAACAAACGAGATTTCGTTCGGAAATTTTGTGGCAATGCAGAGGAAATCGCACGAAAATAATAGGCAGGTCTTAACTGTCTGCGTGTCCGTGGGGACTAAGCCACCGAAGGTTTGTGTCCCACGTAGATTAAAAACAGCGACCAGTTACAACGGATCGAGAAACAGTGAACAAGTCTATCGTCATGTAGACAATGAGACTGTAAATTGGAGGGCAAAATGCCGTTCGCTGTCGTTGGAATGCCAGAAGAAGTATAAGGCGGTCAGAGTATGACTGGTAAGTCCATTAGCATCTAGGTATGAAGCTGCACAGGCTGACGGCCGCTTACACACAACGGTTTTGGTTTGCCGATAGCAGACCGACTCACAGACCTAAACACGTTGAGATAAATGCATGCATGAACTTGCCGAATCGGGTCGGATACACATATGACGATCTTGTGACCGCGAGTGGGCGGCAGATGTTAAAGGTAAACCAATATCGATCCATATTAAGGAAAACAAATACAGTTTTAAAAGCATAATAGAAGATCTAGTGTAAAAGTTTCACTCACTATTGAAAAGGCGATACCCATCCAGTTCCCTGAATTACACAACACAAGACACAGCGAAAGACCAATCCGAATGTCACATTAAGATACAACGTCAACGTTGAATGAACAGTCTCAATGTTACACCTCATACCATATGGCAAGTTCTCTGCTTTGTGTTGCATTACTCAACTCACAGTTTCTGACTCTGCATGTACAATTAAGATCAGCCTGTGACAGGCTCTGATTTACGGAATACGGGTGTACATCTACGAGTGGGGGACACATCTCATGAATAGGACCTGCTAACTGCAACCGATTCGCGATGTTCTCCTTATGACCTGTGCGGAGGCTTTCGATTTGGGCACGGTTTCCAGGGTTATTCGGAGTCCCTGGCACCGAGGATTACAGATGCATGTATCAATTTGTTATTTTACTGGAGGATAGCTTTCTCAGCAACAGCATTGCACCTCGAGTTTGTTTCAAGTGTGTCCTGAGCGAAGAATGCGGATGGTACAAATGTTATGTATTCGGAAAACGGATCCATGCATTATGCGTTTCAACAGGACCATAAACAAAACACTCATCTGCACGTGACACTTGTCTCAGAATGTCACGATTGCCACGAACGCCAATGCTCAGTTCCTTGATGTAGCAATAACCACTTCATGCGATGCTGCACTCCAATGTTCTTCATTGTATTTTCCCCGCGACCAGTTCGATGTTGATTTTCCCCGCGACCAGTTCGATGTTGACATCCATGCTGTTGCCTCACTGCTGACTAGTAGTGGCGTGAGCAGTATAGTGCGACCGTCCGTCCTCATCACAATGCTCTCCCACGCAAAGATTGTTCTACTTGTAACAAAAGGCGTTCAGGTTCTCTTCGTTCTTTCGATGATCCGCCTACCGGCTCCGGTGCTGTTGACACACCTGATGTGCATTCTCTTCTCCTCGGTGTGTCATACCGCTTATAGGGCTGACTTCCGTGAACTCGGTGTTCATTTTTCTCATTCTCAACCAAATACAATGCGCCACGACTTTCCACCACGGCATACGACCCTCTCCACTTCGTCAGCAACTTCATAGATCCTGATCCTGTTGACCCCAGGCTCCACCGGTCTCCGTATTTAACCTTTGAACCACGTTTAAACACAACACCTCGACCCGATAACCTTGTAAATGACGACTCCTTAGAAGCTTCTCGTGCATTTGTCAAATTTTAGCCGACCGCTCACCGAGTTTCTGCTATTTCACGCCTGCTCATCTGTCGGTCACCACATAAACCAATCTCCTGATTGACTGGGAGGCGTGGCACGCGCCCATACATTAGATCGCATGACGAATTTTTCGTTATTCCTCGTGGCCAGCAGCGGTGGTACAGCATAATCAATGGTAGTGTTTCCACCCAGCTTCCTCCTTTCGCTGCCAACCACTCTCTCATTGTGCGGTCGTTTCTTCCTGTCAATCCGTTTGACTGAGGACGGTATGGAGTTGTGCGAGCTTTCTTGATTCCCGGGCGCTCCAAACTGTTCCCAAACTCCTCGCTCTCGAAGCGTGAGCTTTGATCCGTCATAATGCTTCGCGGTATTCCGTGATCGGCAACGATGTTCCATCACCGCTTTGCATACGGTGCTTGCACGCTGATCGGGTCTAACGGCTGCTTCGATTCATCCTGTGGGGTGTTCAGTCATTGGTTTCCGGACGTGGTTACTGGAGAGGGGTCCATTAGACCCACCAACCATAGTTCCACAATTTCACTGACCGTGAGATACTGACCGAGCTGATTAAGTGTTCTTCAGTAGCTGATATTACTGACACGTCCGCATACAAGTGTCGAAATCACTATTCATTCCCGGCCAGTATGCTCTTTGTTTCAGCATTCCTTAAGTTGCATGACACCCCGTATGAGCCAGCTGACGACATTCCTTCAAAACTGTTGCTCCCGACTCAGTCGGTGTAACCGGCATGGATGTTCCGTCAAACAGTTGGTGCATTAAAATGCCGGCACTATTCAACCACAAGTCTGACCAGTGCACTCTGGCAGCTTTCACTTCCCGACTGCCCTCGTCTTCTTGCGGTTGTCCTCCCGATGAATGTTGGTCAACTACCGCTCGGATCACTGCATCCATCCTTTGTGCTGCTCGTAACTTCTCGGATCCTCCTCCTCCTTATGAACCTCATCCAGGTGCTGTGTTCAAGAAGAGAATCGAAAACACGGTCCTCCTTTTCAGCAACAAAGCGCATTACGAATACGTACCCTTGTGGTCATAACGCCTAACGAACCAGCTTTCCTCGGTAATCCTTCACCAACTTCATCCACTCCAACGGTTTGTGGTCGGTCTCCACATGGAAACGTCGGCCGAGCAAGTACGGCCTTCATCTTTCCAAGGCCCATACGATCGCCAAACACTCCTTCTCTGTCGTTGAGTAGTTCCATACGGCAGGACTTAGTAGCCGACTAGCGTATTGCACAACACCTTCCTCCGGCTTTAGTATAGCTCCGAATCCTGCATTGCTCGCAACCGTTGCGACAACGAAGCTGTGTCCAGTCACTGGCAATTTCATGGTCAGCTGTATCGTCTTCATCAATTGGTGGATCATGACAAACGCTTGATTGGCTTTTTCTGACCAGTGAAACTGG
>QNGE01007297.1:0-19755 GCA_008508345.1 Paragonimus westermani | reverse complement strand
GTTGTACCTTCTGGTCTGCCAAGATTTGTGACTTAGTCTTAGTCCGCTCTCCACGTCTCGCTCTCTATTGCCGGGAGCGGTCTAAAGATACGCCTTTCAGATGGGCGTTGGCGGACTTTAAAGCCCTTGTTTTGCCCGCCACTACCTCGGGGCTGAGCATGTCTGGCAAAGTTACCAATAGGCTAAGTGACTTTTTGGTCGTCTTGGCCCGCAGCCTACTCGCAAGTATCATGTTTGTGGCGTCCGGGGTGAAGGAAGTTTCTAATACTGTCTTAGCTAGCTCGGTTGGAGAAGAGATTGTAGGGCAGCGGCCCCATAAGACAATTCTGTTTTCCCTGAGAGCTCTCTCCTTCATTTTTACTGCCGCCTACTCTATGTAGGCAATTGATAGGGCAACTGCTTTCTCGGTGATTGTAACACCAGGGAGAGCAAGCGCTATATACATATTCATTCAGAGAATTTAGTTTCAATTTCATTTCGGACAGAGTCCGTTGGTACTCCTCTATCTTACTCTCCATGGAAGAAATGGAAGGAGACACAGAGCCAAAAAGAGCCCCGCATTTACAGTTTCAAGTTTTCTGCGTCACTCCACTTGATGTGGTGCGTGTTAGACCAGTCAGCTGCGGAGCGGTGCCTTGGCTTTCGCTGAACTTGCAACTCATACAGATGTAAATATGAGATGTGGATGGTAGCTGTTTGTACTGGTGTTAGTTAAGACCAGTGCACTTGAATTGATACCACTCCTGACACTGGTCGAACTGCATGCCGTTTTGTACGGACATTTTACATCCATACTGGTCGCAGGCGCTTGCTGCTACAGAGTGTGTCTGCTGGGTCCCAGCGCTGCTAGATCTGACATGGGTCATTTTCGACAAGGATGAGTAATATTCAAGGAGGCCAAAAAATAGTACGGATACTATAAAACATGAATAATACAATATGCGATGAGTTATGCTATTCGACATAGAATAGCAATGATCGTTTATAATTTTTGATGCACTGGGCACCAAGATAAAAAAACATGAGCGGACAATGACAGCGAGGAAATTTAAACCCTATTTCGAGTTACCCGCGCGATGAGGGACGTTTGGCATTGCTTGCTGTTTTGAAACGTCACGCAACGTCCTAAACGGTAGCAAGTATTTGACGTTTGTGACCACCACTAATGTTGAATCAGATGCGAGTCGTTGTTGAAAAATGCAAACACCACAGTGTTACAATCAAGTCCTAATAGCAAGCTGACAGAATGACCCAGCCCACAACCAGAAGGGGTGAAGCGCAAATCGAACAGGATTATTAATACTTCTATACGAGAGTTGGCACCCCGAGAACTAGCGAGGCAACAAAGTAAACTCACAATGGCAAAATGGATATTTGTATCGATTTACAAGCTACTCGCACAGAAGGGAGATGCGGTTGAAGCCGAAATATTAATGGAAGCATTACAATAGCTGGCCACTACACACGCGTAGCTTGAACTTTCTGGTTTGAGACCCATCAGCACATTAAAGCGGTCGACCGTCATTAAAGTGTTTTCTGAGTGACTTGTATGACACTCACCACTTACTGTCTGTGGCTTTACTAATGAGAACCATGAGTGCGGTTAGAAGACACCCTTAAAACGTGTTTACCCCTGACTAATCATTGTTACGGTGGATAATATATCCGCGATTTTATAAGCGCCAGTTAGAGATAACCGGCCATTTATAGTGCGTGATGCACAAGTCATAGTCGCAAACCGTGATTTCCTGGGTTCTGGCGAGTTACAATAATTCACCACATATGTCGCATTAACTGAGAACTGTTGTGGAAATTAAAATCAGCCAGATCCCTGTCACTGAGCTGTCTATTTGCCTTAGGCAGCTGATGATCAAAAACCACCGTCACCCAGGCCATTTTTAATATTCTCCATGGCCGTTGTTTTGTTTGTTTGTCCGCTACGTGGCCGCTGCGTGTCAATCTGCGGGGGCGCAAATAATGTGCATACGCGCTGACAGTAAAGCTGTTATACCGTGGCAAAACGTACTCTATTAGTTTAGCAAACCACTGATGTCATTTTGATTTTAGGACATGGATTGTTTACCGTTGGCGAAGTCAACAATTCTGGACGATTCTCCGATGTAATACACTAACTGCAGTCGTGAAGCAGTACTTATCCAGTGGTTTCGGTAACCCACGGTATGACAAACTAGTGACACAAGCCGAAACTTGTGAGGCATAATGGGTTTGTCATACAACCCGTGTTATAATGCGTCAAAAACCTTCCAGAACAAATCTCAATGTTTGCCTCTTAGGGTGTATGGTGTGCTACCAAAGATTAGGATAACAAAAACGCAAGTATCCGTTTTGCACAGAGGAAGCAACTTGAGCCCCTCCGACATCTTCCTTATGTATTAAATGCGGCTGCCACGTAGAACAAATTAGCACTGGCAAGTCAAACAATTCCTGATATATTCTGACATTTCGAAATATATCACACTGCTAAAGGTGCGAAGGTCTTGAGATTGTGCACATTGACTAGTGCGTCAAAACGATTCCCCGCTATTGAATCGCTCGCTAACGATTCAATAGTACTCGAAAGTGAAAATCCTCAAAAATCAAAGAAAGGAAGTGCCCGAACAACAACTCGACAACCAGGCAACAATCAACAATGGTGGACGATGACAAGGGGTTGAGCTCACTCAAACAAATGGTCATCGGATTGGTCAGAGCAAAACGAGTGTTCATTCATCCAGAAACGACGGGAAACATAAGTTACTCAAGGAAATATATGGGCGGAAAAAGTCTAAATTCGGCATTCAGAAGTTTACAGGGCTCGCACAAAATAAAGGTGAGGGGAACGGTCAAAGTAGGTGGTGTGAGATTAAGCGATTCAGCGATTCGCACATGCGTTCGAGGCTATGAGCCGAAAATACCAGGATCCAGTCATACATTTCCTGGTCTCCTGACGTGACGGTTCAGATTTGATCTTGTTGGTCCTGTTGAGAAGCTATTGATATTGCTGGACGAGACTGTCGTCGCGAACGATTGAGGTTTGCCTTTTGTAACTAGTGATGCATTTCGTTGATAGTCCTGTAGAAACTGTTGGATTCAGATTTGTTCTCATTCTGGGGATTCGTTTCTTGGGCTACGCGTAACTCAACGATCAGACGTGAATCGTTACATACGCATTCGAACATACACATTCGAACATTGGTTGTGCATATCGCGAGCTCCTCGAAATTCTTAAGAAGTTGAGCGAAGATTGACGTCCGTTCGGGAGGTCCATGCATTCCTCGCGAATGTATATGCGTTCCCACCTCGCCCATATCATGAAAAAATTTTGACACATTTTTTCGGGACTAACTACATGGAATAATGGGCAAATTCTTCGCCAATAAACCCTCTTCATCCTCCGACCACCGTTTATTTGGCACGACTTCGAGCATCAGGCCAGCGATCACCTTGTGGAGTCCAAATTGATGTAACACATCAATTATTTTATCGAATCGTGCAGACCCCAAGCACTATCTTCTCAGAACCATGTAGCTCGAAGTTTCCTGCCTAGACTTGAATTCTCCCTCCATACAATGTCTAGTTATGTCTGTTTAGCCGCTCTACTCACATAGCTGACTCGTTGTACAATTTTCAAAATTGGTTTTCAATCATGAATATGCTAAAAATCACTGCGTTCATCACGCTCGCCTGAGTATGTTTCTCACAAATGCGTTGAGAAATATAACATTATTTTTATTATTATTATTAAAATGTTGGAAGATGAAGGGAATGTACTGTCGAAGAATTTGATCATTATTCCATGTAGATAGTCCCGGAAAGGTATAGAAATTTTTGTCAGGAGGGGGAGAAGTGGGAAAACACATAACATTGCGGAAGAACGGATGGACTTCTCGAGTAGACTTCATTCTTTGCTCAAATTTTAAAGAATTTTGCGGATCTCATGAAATGTTTAACCATTACGGGATCATGAGTGTCCGGACGTGGTGGACGGTTTCATCGCGTGAGATATATTAATGAAATCAAAAATGGAAACCAAAATCATACCGCAAACAGTGCATCGTGAATTCACTGGTTGAGGTAAGAAGAACAATGGATTCGACGATTCGTACACGCGCTTGAGGCTGGGAGCCCAATCTACCAGGATCCAGTCAGTTCGTTCGTTTCGATGTCCGGCGGATTTCTGTTGACCCGAAAGGCAGTCATTGAAAACGAGGTGTAGCACCGCTCTTGGGGTCACAGAAAGTACCAAGAACAGAGTAACATAATAATCCAGCAGAACAGAATAAATTACTAATCTAATGGTTTATTAAGTAGGTAAGAATCCAATAGCACTTTGAGACGGTCCTTAGAGGAGCAGCTAACAACCTCTAGTGGAAGGTTGTTCCAGTGGTGGATAATTACATAAGAGGACTGTTGTCTTAAGAAGGTCCGAGGTCGAAGTTTATAGAGCTTCTTGTCGTGACCTCGTCGACTGTCATCAATTACTAGGGTGAAGAATTGTTGCACGAGTCCTGTGCTAAAGAGAGAGTGTGTGAGAATTAAGTCGCCGCGTAGTTTTCGAAACTCGAGTGAATAAAGCTCACGAATTTTGAGGCGAGACTTGTAGGAGAAATGTCGTAAGCCAGTGACCATTGTGGTGGCTACTCGCTGGACACGTTCAATGGCGAGTATGTCCTTCTTCAAACCGGTGTAGACGACTTGGTCGGTATACTGGAGCGGTGGTCGTATGTAGACTCTGTAAAGCGTGCCAAAGGCGGGGGAAGGCTCCTTTTACCATCCCAAGAGTCATAAAACCCCTTTTGGTGGCCAGCTGGTGATGATAAGAGAAGGACCAACCGGACGACAGCCAGATCCCTAGGTCATTTTTGAGGTCTATTTTCGTGATATCTACTGCACTTTGTGCACCATGTATCACAAATAAGTTCCCGGAGTCCCCTCCGAGTGGCATGTGCGCACACTTGCTGTCGTTTAGAGCGAGACTCCAATCATCTGACCAGCAATTAATACGATCAACGTCAATCTGCAATGCATTGGAGCCACAAACGTTCCGAATTTTTGGGTCGTCGACATAACGGAGGGCGTTGCTTGAGATCAACTCGGGAGAATCATTGATGTGGATCAGAAACAACAATGGACCAAGTACCAATCCTTGAGGGACCACCACAGAGACTGGGGAGGGAGACGAAAGGCCTGAACCGTCTTTTACTCTGAAGGTCCTGTTACCAAGAAAGAAACTTATCCAGCGGAGAACCTCCCATTGGATCCCATAAGCTTCTAGTTTATGCAACAGAGGGCCGTGTGGGACACGGTCGAAGGCTTCGGCAAAGTCGAAGAAGATAGCATCCGAGATATGGCCATTGTCTTTGGCCTCTGTTAGGCAATCCATGGAGATTGATATATTGGTTATGCATGACCGATCGGGAAGAAAGCCATGATGGGTGGAAGAGAAAATGTTATTTGACAAGAAATGCTTAAAGATGGTGCGTTTTAACAGTCGCTCTATTATCTTGCACGGGATGCCGGTAAGGCTGATCGGCCGGTAACTAGCAGGAGAGTGACGATCGTCCGTTTTGAATATAGGTGAGATAGTGGCCTCATTCCATGCCTCCGGAAGAGTGCCTGTCCGAAGTGTCTGTTTAAACAGATCAAAGAGAGGCATTGCCAAACCGAGGGCCGCTTCTTTGAGGATGCGGGATGGATCTTGTTTGGTCCCATGGCATTATGAGGATTGATCTTGAGCAAAAGGTCCTGAACATCGGACACAAAGAGGTCGGCCGTCAGGACGGGGCATTGGAAGTGGCTCCGCGCGAGAATTAGATGCCAGTTTGGCAGAGTAGTATTCCCTGAACACCTCGGCAACCACTTGGATGTTGGAAGAGGTTGCCCGTCGGGAAGCCGCAGGGAGAGCGCCGAGGGTATAGTTTTCTCTGGCGACGTATATACTTGAAAAGAAAATTCTTATTCTCGTGAGCTACTTGTAGGATTTTTGACTGTACCTGTTGGGTGTTTTGCCGGATTTCCCGCCTGCATCTGTTTCGTACAGGGCAACATGGTTCTACATCTTCCGACTCAACCGTTAGCTTCTGCCTAGAGAATAGATGAGAACGTACTTCAAGAAGGCGGCGTATGTTCCGCGGGAGCGGTGGACGAGAGGAGAACTTCCACAGTTTTCGAGAAACAAATGCTTCCTCAGCCTCATAAATGACAACTTTAAAGGAAAATTGTGCGTGTGCACTGAGTCGGATGTAAAGCTGGATATTCCTTGGAACGTCCTTTGTGCGTTGGATTCTGCTTTCTGGAATTTTCGAAATGAAGTCTTTGTTACAGCGTTTTGGAGCCAGTTACAGAAATATCAAAGGTTAGTAGCATGTGGTCACTATGCCACAGCGGTGGTTTGATGACCATCCTATCTACCAGGTAAACGCCGTTCGTAATGACCAGATCGGACAGGGAGTGTGTCTCTCCTGGACGGTGCATTGTAGGTGGATCGACATGCTGTGTCCAGGCTTTCTCGTGAGTCAACATTGCCAAGGGTTTCGAGACTACGCAGCCACAGTCCTCATACGAAGCCGCCATAGAGTTGAGCTTGGGTGCGTTGAAGTCACCCATAATGAAAAGATAGGAGAAACGCTGTGTAGACGTGAGTCTGTCTAGGGTGGCAAGGATGTCCCTGTCGTCGAATGCACTGCATGACAGCGAACGGTACAGAACACCGGCAAGATGCGTGTCACGTCTGCGTATTTGGAGTTCGATCCAGAGCGTGTCGCGTTTCTCTGGGAAAGTAAATTCCCCTACGACAGCTGACACTGGGAGCCTCTGGCTTAGGAAAACATTATCCCGCCGGTATCCCGCGGGCTTTGGCGGGCAATGAGGAAAATCTTAAAACGAAGTATCTCCTTAAACTATTATCCGAAAAGTAAGCGTCCATCAACTTTCCTTTGAAAGCTGCATTATTTAATCCAGCAAATTAAGTGATATTTGTTCAACCAAACTCGTAAATTCAGACCTCTTAGACTGCCAATCTCTCGAGCTCGCTGAATTATGTGTAATAGAAGTCGTAGTGTTTTGCTGCTCCCCAAACGTACGCGGGAGTTTAACCGAAATATCCATTCTGGCATGCCACTTACGAAGAGTGTTTTCAGATAGTTGTCTTAATTTTGCTCTACCTTAAGTGTTTACGGAGATACGGGATTTCAAACACACCAATACTATTATGATTCAAGTTCGAATATTGTACAGGTTGAAGAAGGTTTATTCAGGTTACCCGGTATGAAATGGTGGATGTCCGCAGTATCATTGTAATGCCTGGAAGGAGTACTGTAAGATCGTTATGCCTCACTTTTGTTCTATCTTGGATGTTCTCAGAGATAGGCCGTCTGCTACACATCGTTGTGGTTCTTTCTTTCGTCGTACTTTCCCTTCTCTTCCCTTGTGTGTTACGATTTTTGGTGGACTATGTAAAAAATCGGATTGGTGGTGGAGTGGATATGACTGTTGTGAGGGACAAAGTCAGCCGCGAAGTATGTGGATGTGCTTAATAGATTATAATATAAAAGAGAAAATACGGCTTTTCTTATTTTCTCGGACTTCTAAGTCGGGGGTGTTGGGAGGCTCTGAAAGTGTCGGAAGTGAATAGCAAAATTGATTTCACTGAATCACAGAATTTAGAAAGGCCAAGAAAGCGTCTTTTGCGAATTTTTTCCACTGCACGCCGATGCCCTCGAGGGCCCTGCAAGGAGCCCGCACCATTCTGCTGCTTGGGGTACGGCTTGAAAATAGACATGACGTTCGTTAATATCAGAAACGTTTCTAAGCTTTGTTTGGATTGATGTATATCCTTGCTGGCTCAAATTGCACACGGGAGTATGTTACAAATGTAGAAATATTTTACTGGGAAAAAGTTTGAACGCAATTTTTCCCGGGAATCAAGGGTTTTCCAATTGAATTTCTTGTTACTGTGGTTATACTTAGATCTATGTTGTGAGCAAACTGCGCAGCTGATGGTGAATTTTTCTCCATAAACCACATTATACATGAGTGCAAAGTTCGGATTGAGTCGCCGTAGCCAAACAGGATCGAGTGCAAGCGTCATGCAGCGATCTGTGTAGCTCAGGAAAGATTGAAAGCCCAATAAACTTTTCGTGATTGCACGTTGGAGGCTTTCCACAGTTAGCTTATCAGACTTGCGCTGGTGGCTATATATGAACGTGCACTACTAAAACTTGGGTCGTATGTGTGGTTTATAAAGGCGTAATCGTGCGGCAGGAAGGGAGGATGAATGTCTAATTTGAACTATGGTCGGTTTAGTTTTAGCTACTGGTGAAGATATACATTCTGCAGAATTGAATGAGTTCGGATAGCCTATGTCTAGGTCACGCACTGAGTTGGCGGTTGATATGCTGTGAACGTCCAGCTTTATACAGCCATCTGGCATGTAGCAACAATGTGCAACGATAATGAATTTACTGGCTTGAAATTTCATCAGCCAAGTATTACACCAAGCTTCTAATGACATGAAGTCCTTCTGCCTACTTTATAAACATGGACTGAGACTGCCACGAGGAAAAGTGTAGACACGTTTGAAATCATCAGCGGATAAGAATAGTTCAGCATGTTTGATAACCCCATATATATGGTTTGTAAATATGAGGCAAAGTAACGGTCGCGAAACCCCCATTTGTATCACCCCATTAGTGACTGGTCTGGGGTTTGGGCTGTTGTCTCCTATTTTCACTGTTTGTGTGCGACCTGAGATGTATGAAGAAAACCAGCTAAGCAATTGATCACACATGCCAGAGAATGTTACTTCAGTCAGAAGACGCTTACGAGGCACGCGGTCAAAAGTCTTTTTCATTTCCAGCAGTATAATGATAATCGCTTTCCCAGCATCAGTATATTTTGTCATATGTTCAAGAAATTCTGGCGGGTGCGTCATGCAAGTACGTTCGCCAAGAAACCCATACTGGGAGTAGTTTATAAAGTTTCGTGATAATAAGAGTTCGACCATGCGGTATTTTATTTCACTATCCAACACTCTAAAACAAACTGAAGTATGGTAATGGGACGATAATTGCTGACGCGAAGTCGCGAGCCACTTCTATAGCGGGGCTCAATTCTAGAACTTTTTCACGGAAGATGGAATGGACCTGGTGTTAAAAAAAGTGTGCAAATATTGAGCAGAAGTAGAGGGATCTCTTCTTTTCCGTGCTTCAGAGCATGGAGTGAATTCCATCAGGATCAGGTATATTAGAAGTTTTGATAATTGCTAACTGAGAGCGTATAAGCTATTCATCTACAGATGTATTGCCCCCAGGAAGATTGACATCGAGTTTGGAACATGAAATAGTGGTTTCCACTCCGACTGATTTTGCTTGAGATTAGCTTTGGCGATCACAATCATGAGAATATGAATAATTTTAGTGGAGGGTGGGCGAAAACTAAACATAAGCAGACTATCTGGAGTCAAAAGTTTCAGAAGTGATAAGTTTATGAATGATTCCAAGTCCAGCAACCACACAGTAATGAATTGCCTTTTCGACTGGCGCACACATTTTTGTGTTCCTCTGACTTGATATCCAAAGTTAAGTATGTGAACGACTGTGAATGGTCCCACTTTGTTCAATTACATCTAGTGGTGTGCCGCTCCATACGATAGCCTATCAGCGTTCGAATAAGAAATTTATGCCCCGTCGAACAGCGTTCGTGATTGGGGACATAATCTAAAGAAATTTAAATAAGCACAAAAATAGACTTCATTGCATGGGTGGAAATGCTTGCGAAACAGCAAGAGGATGTCAATGCATTCAATCACACCTTTATAAACTAGGTGTACGACCCCAATTTGGGTACTGCACGTTCATATATGGCCACCTGCGTGAGTCTGATGGACCAACTCTGGAAAACCTCCAACGTAAGTTCACGAAGAGCTTATTAAGTCATCCATCTTCTATGAGCTACAGAGAACGTCGCCAGACGCTTGCAATTGATCCTCGTTGGTTACGGCGACTCAAACTTAACCTTACATTCATATATAATCTAGTCTATGGCAATAAATTCACCATCAGATTCGCGACTTCCTTACAACACAGGTCGAAGTATAACCTTAGAAGCGAGGATTTTAATCTGGCAGCTCTTAGATCCCGGAAAATACTGCGCTCAAATTGTTTCCTAGTAAAATATCCCTACATCTGGAACAAACTCTCGTATGCAATTAGATCCAGTAAAAATATGCATCGATTCAAACGAAACTTAGAATGTCATGTACATTTTCAAGCTCTACTTTTCTGGGAACATTATTTTTGAAAACGGACCTAATAACACCTGAGAAGAAATCCTTTGTGTTGCGTGATGTCACGTCACGCGAACCTCGAAGCTATCAGAACTACCGATTTCAGGATAGATCATTTACTTTCAGACTTGCCTTTAGTCAACACGTATAACTGTCAATATACATGCCCGTTACTAACAACCCAATCATCCTGGTACGTCCATACCCTGCACTCATAGATAGCTTGTGTGTCTGTGCTGTGAACCACCATGCAAACGCCGAGCATGCTGAAAATGTTTGGAGAAAAACTCAACCATTGGAGAATTTGTTCCTCAAAAACTGTGGAAGTTCTCCTCTCGTCCACCGCTCCCGCGGAACATACGCCGCCTTCTTGAAGTACGTTCTCATCTATTCTCTAAGCAGAAGCTAACGGTTGAGTCGGAAGATGTAGAACCATGTTGCCCTGTACGAAACAGATGCAAGCGGGAAATCCGGCAAAACACCCAACAGGTACAGTCAAAAATCCTACAAGTAGCTCACGAGAATAAGAATTTTCTTTTCAAGTATATACGTCGCCAGAGAAAACTATACCCTCGGCGCTCTCCCTGCGGCTTCCCGACGGGCAACCTCCTCCAACATCCAAGTGGTTGCCGAGGTGTTCAGGGAATACTACTCTGCCAAACTGGCATCTAATTCTCGCGCGGAGCCACTTCCAATGCCCCGTCCTGACAGCCGACCTCTTTGTGTCCGATGTTCAGGACCTTTTGCTCAAGATCAATCCTCATAATGCCATGGGACCAAACAAGATCCATCCCGCATCCTCAAAGAAGCGGCCCTCGGTTTGGCAATGCCTCTCTTTGATCTGTTTAAACAGACACTTCGGACAGGCACTCTTCCGGAGGCATGGAATGAGGCCACTATCTCACCTATATTCAAAACGGACGATCGTCACTCTCTTGCTAGTTACCGGCCGATCAGCCTTACCGGCATCCCGTGCAAGATAATAGAGCGACTGTTAAAACGCACCATCTTTAAGCATTTCTTGTCAAATAACATTTTCTCTTCCACCCATCATGGCTTTCTTCCCGATCGGTCATGCATAACCAATATATCAATCTCCATGGATTGCCTAACAGAGGCCAAAGACAATGGCCATATCTCGGATGCTATCTTCTTCGACTTTGCCGAAGCCTTCGACCGTGTCCCACACGGCCCTCTGTTGCATAAACTAGAAGCTTATGGGATCCAATGGGGGGCTCTCCGCTGGATAAGTTTCTTTCTTGGTAACAGGACCTTCAGAGTAAAAGACGGTTCAGGCCTTTCGTCTCCCTCCCCAGTCTCTGTGGTGGTCCCTCAAGGATTGGTACTTGGTCCATTGTTGTTTCTGATCCACATCAATGATTCTCCCGAGTTGATCTCAAGCAACGCCCTCCGTTATGTCGACGACCCAAAAATTCGGAACGTTTGTGGCTCCAATGCATTGCAGATTGACGTTGATCGTATTAATTGCTGGTCAGATGATTGGAGTCTCGCTCTAAACGACAGCAAGTGTGCGCACATGCCACTCGGATGGGACTCCGGGAACTTATTTGTGATACATGGTGCACAAAGTGCAGTAGATATCACGAAAATAGACCTCAAAAATGACCTAGGGATCTGGCTGTCGTCCGGTTGGTCCTTCTCTTATCATCACCAGCTGGCCACCAAAAGGGGTTTTATGACTCTTGGGATGGTAAAAGGAGCCTTCCCCCGCCTTTGGCACGCTTTACAGAGTCTACATACGACCACCGCTCCAGTATACCGACCAAGTCGTCTACACCGGTTTGAAGAAGGACATACTCGCCATTGAACGTGTCCAGCGAGTAGCCACCACAATGGTCACTGGCTTACGACATTTCTCCTACAAGTCTCGCCTCAAAATTCGTGAGCTTTATTCACTCGAGTTTCGAAAACTACGCGGCGACTTAATTCTCACACACTCTCTCTTTAGCACAGGACTCGTGCAACAATTCTTCACCCTAGTAATTGATGACAGTCGACGAGGTCACTACAAGAAGCTCCATAAACTTCGACCTCGGACCTTCTTAAGACAACAGTCCTCTTATGTAATTATCCACCACTGGAACAACCTTCCACTAGAGGTTGTTAGCTGCTCCTCTAAGGACCGTCTCAAAGTGCTATTGGATTCTTACCTACTTAATAAACCATTAGATTAGTAATTTATTCTGTTCTGCTGGATTATTATATTACTCTGTTCTTGGTACTTTCTGTGACCCCAAGAGCGGTGCTACACCTCGTTTTCAATGACTGCCTTTCGGGTCAACAGAAATCCGCCGGACATCGAAACGAACGAACTGACTGGATCCTGGTAGATTGGGCTCCCAGCCTCAAGCGCGTGTACGAATCGTCGAATCCATTGTTCTTCTTACCTCAACCAGTGAATTCACGATGCACTGTTTGCGGTATGATTTTGGTTTCCATTTTTGATTTCATTAATATATCTCACGCGATGAAACCGTCCACCACGTCCGGACACTCATGATCCCGTAATGGTTAAACATTTCATGAGATCCGCAAAATTCTTTAAAATTTGAGCAAAGAATGAAGTCTACTCGAGAAGTCCATCCGTTCTTCCGCAATGTTATGTGTTTTCCCACTTCTCCCCCTCCTGACAAAAATTTCTATACTTTTCCGGGACTATCTACATGGAATAATGATCAAATTCTTCGACAGTACATTCCCTTCATCTTCCAACACCTGTTTTTTGGCATGACCTTGACCATTAGGCCAGTGATCACCTTGTGGAGTGCCAGCTGATGTAACTACTCAAATATTCTATCGACGCTTGCAGATTTTAAGTACTTTCGCCTCCGAAATATGTACCTCCCTTTTTGCTCCTTAAGATTGCACTTTCCTTTTATTCACACACCTTTCTCGTGCGATATTTTAATGATAATAATAAAAATAATGTTATATTTCTCAACGCATTTGTGAGAAACATACTCAGGCGAGCGTGATGAACGCAGTGATTTTTAGCATATTCATGATTGAAAACCAATTTTGAAAATTGTACAACGAGTCAGCTATGTGAGTAGAGCGGCTAAACAGACATAACTAGACATTGTATGGAGGGAGAATTCAAGTCTAGGCAGGAAACTTCGAGCTACATGGTTCTGAGAAGATAGTGCTTGGGGTCTGCACGATTCGATAAAATAATTGATTTATTACATCAATTTGGACTCCACAAGGTGATCGCTGGCCTGATGCTCGAAGTCGTGCCAAATAAACGGTGGTTGGAGGATGAAGAGGGTTTATTGGCGAAGAATTTGCCCATTATTCCATGTAGTTAGTCCCGAAAAAATGTGTCAAAAATTTTTTCATGATATGGGCGAGGTGGGAACGCATATACATTCGCGAGGAATGCATGGACCTCCCGAACGGACGTCAATCTTCGCTCAACTTCTTAAGAATTTCGAGGAGCTCGCGATATGCACAACCAATGTTCGAATGTGTATGTTCGAATGCGTATGTAACGATTCACGTCTGATCGTTGAGTTACGCGTAGCCCAAGAAACGAATCCCCAGAATGAGAACAAATCTGAATCCAACAGTTTCTACAGGACTATCAACGAAATGCATCACTAGTTACAAAAGGCAAACCTCAATCGTTCGCGACGACAGTCTCGTCCAGCAATATCAATAGCTTCTCAACAGGACCAACAAGATCAAATCTGAACCGACACGTCAGCAGACAGGACAAGTATGGTCACTCCCATCGCGGACATTTGATGACACATTAGTTCAGTAAAACCAAATTGGGTTGGGTGAGGCAGTGGAAACAATTTTTAGGTTAGTGGGGACAATTTGGAATGCAAACGATGGGAACGAATTTTCTCAGTTCGTGGATCAACATTTTTACAGCCCCCCGGTAAATATCCTTTCTTTGAGGGAGTCTGCAAATTATGGACCTCAAAACTCCGCCATATCTGAATGCTATGCCGGATTCCTAGCTTTTCAACCGTTTCCAGCAGTCTATGAAGATCTGCGCTGTAATCTTCCTAGTAGTTTGCCAGGTTTTGGAATTTCCTGCTCCCCCTCGCCATCAACGATCTATTTCGACACTTTTCGGATACTGGTTGGGTCAAGTGGTGGCGAAATGTTATGAATTTGCATCTGGACTTACCCGAAATTGGGCTGGTGAGGGTAGAGTGTTTAAAAGCAGATTTGGGTACGATGACTGTTTGCTGGCTAGTGCATGTCATAAATGTGAGTATATATGAGTTGAACGGCAGATCAATGATTCTCGCGCAAGGTTTCTGATGTAACGCGCCTTTCCNTGTAATCTTCCTAGTAGTTTGCCAGGTTTTGGAATTTCCTGCTCCCCCTCGCCAACAACGATCTATTTCGACACTTTTCGGATACTGGTTGGGTCAAGTGGTGGCGAAATGTTATGAATTTGCATCTGGACTTACCCGAAATTGGGCTGGTGAGTGTAGAGTGTTTAAAAGCAGATTTGAGTACGATGACTGTTTGCTGGCTAGTGCATGTCATAAATGTGAGTATATATGAGTTGAACGGCAGATCAATGATTCTCGCGCAAGGTTTCTGATGTAACGCGCCTTTCCTTTGCCAAACGTTCTAATACTGCTTGACGGCTAGACCTGGGTTTCTGCTATGTGGCTTCCCCTAGTTTACTTGCGTGGAGACAGGAAAAACACGGTTGCGGCAACCACGCTGTATTGCCAAAAACCAGTTCGACCAAATGAATGAAATGCCTGTAAATATATATCATGAAACAGTGATGAATCACTCTCTGCTTGTTCAGGCCACTTCGTTTCCAAGTGGCCAAGTAAGGCCAAATCCATAGGCGTTAGTTTCTCGGGGTGGCGTGACACCCCACTCACTTGCACGTATCCACCTGTCGCGACGCACACGCTCACTTGCACGCGCTTGTTGGCCGACGTGCACCTCAGTGCTTTGTTGCTGTCTGATTTCGTCAGCTGTCACCGCGGCCCTGGATGGTTTGAAATGATTGATTTCATCAGCCGTTACCGAAGTCCTGACTAGATTGTTTTGGTGAGTTTGCCCCCTAACAGTTTTCGAACTGATGAGCCTCAATGGACAGCTCCAAGCCTACATTCCCGAGAGTTTCCTTTGTGACGCTTCCACGGAATCCTGTTAGGAGCTGTAAATGTTGCAGTTGGAGGCTGGAACGAGTTACGTTTTGCGAAATTGCGTAGCACTGGGGCGACATTGTTGGAACTAGGAGGAAAATATTCCGAAGTGTGAGTTGTACAGGCAGTGCTACCTTCTTGTGTGCACTTTACTAGGAAGAGCAAGTAAACAGAGGTGAGTGTTGTGTTTGCCGTATGGTAAGGCAGCGTTGCGGGTTCGAAGATTTTCACTATCCCTTCTTTATCCATTTATCTTATAAGGACGGCGTATATCTCACAGTTACCTGATTCAAAATCATGGAGGTAATGTCGGCCGATCCCAGAGTTTATCCAGCTAGTCGTAGGTTGGAAAGTACAACGGTTGTTGCTGTATGTGGGCTGTCAGTTTCCGTAAGACCCACAAAGTCATCGAGCACGCCAGTCTTTAATATGATATAATTATGAATCGTGGTGACGTAGGTTTGCTAAGGCTTAGAAAGCAATTGCGAGACCACCCTGTCTGTGATCTAGGAAGTACACTAAAGGTGTTAGAACACGCTGGACCTATTTACTTGGAAACGGACGATGAAGGCAAGTTGTTGGCTCTGTCGTTTAGGAAGGAGAAGCTCCAGGAACTTTACGCAAAGTACGGAAGTGTTATGATAACAAATTCCGCTACTGAGTGCGACAACGGAGCGTACGATTTATGGCACGTCGTTGTTACACTCTGTAGTAGTGAAGGTACAAGCATTTCTCACATTTTCTTTTCCGATGGAAGCTTGCTTTGTTACGAGGTCACGTGGAAAAGCTTCAACCAGCTGATGTTAACAAGGGGTGTTTGGGCGATTGTAGTGGACAGGGATCTGGCACAGCTGGAATAGTACCAAGAGTACTTTCCGAATGCAAAGAATTTGTTCTGTCTATTTCGTATGAAACAGAATATGGCTGGCAGATGCGAACTGTTGCAGGGAAAATCTTGCTTGCAGAGAAAATGAACGACATTTTACTTTGCAAGTCCGAGGAGGAGTTTATTGTGTTAAATATCAGCATCAGCATTCGTAACAGGGAGCTTGGCGAGTAAGTGCGAAATCGTCTGCTGACTGCGAGAGAACACTAGGACACGTATGAAGAACGTCGTATTGTGGGGTATGAAAATGGGACGAATATAATGGTGGCGGTTACTAATAGGTATATCAAAGGTAATCTGTCACCAAGATCTACATTTTTTGACTGCGCGAGGTAGATATTGAATCGGAATGAGTACTCAGCTTCAAGATTCGGGCGGATAGTTACGATTTCCTCAACAAAGGATCGAGTTTCTGCGCGTGAAGTCGATGGAATCGGTGCACTGCAGCAGCTTACTCCGTATGCTCTGAAGATGGCTTGGGGCCACTGAAATGAGGCTGTTTGTCTATCGATCAGGCAGCCGGGGACTTAACTTCTCGTGATGAGCACGTCATTAGCGTTGAAGGCCATGGGTCCTATACGTGTTCGTTCTTCAGTAACCGGGACCTACCATGCAGACACCTTGTATGGTATTGTGGTAATGATTTTATCAGGAGAAGCGATTCATCACAAAGCAGTAGGTGGTTATTACTAGGCTATTCCCAAAGCATCGCACTGAACGCTGCACGTTTGGGAAGATTCATCAAGGAGAGGGTGAAAAGTAAGACAAGCAAACTGGTCGAGACTAGAAACCGTACTTCGAACAGTTGTGGTGCTATTAGTAAAATGTCCAATGAGAGGTGTTACTGGACAGTGAAGGAGATGAAACAACTTTTGGAGGTAGCTACGTCGCGCAATAGAGTGTTAGCAGGATCGTTACGTAGCTTTGAGTCCGGGGTTCCAAGGCGCATATTCACTCAACGCCATTCTTCCCAGCCATCAACGTCCATTTCTCGATCAGAACGGAAGAAGCAATGCGTGCAAAGGACGCCTCCCAGAGTAAGAGAGCAGCCAGCACTGTTGGACGATGGGGAGTTCGCGAGCAGCGTCCAACTACGTCATGTTCGCTGCGACTCATCGTTCAGGTATGTAACAACAAAGGAGATGTGATTTTAATCCGAAGCATCTTTCTCCGTGGACGACCAACATTGCTGGAGATGTGTCTGTCAGGACATGGAGGGAGAGGACTTAATGAACTGGATCCAGGGTGGCAGTGGTTGACGCTGGCGACATCAGTAAGTTGCCGAACACCCGAAGGTCCTCGATATTCAAATGTCGCTTTTGTTAATGAGTTCCAAGTTTTTAGCTCAGCTCCCAGCATTGCTTGTTTCCATTTAAGCGACCACCATGAAATCCGTATCGCAACGCTTGCATGCACTCGTCTGTGTATGTCACGCATTTCAATCTATCTCAAGCGGTCATTCTTCTTTTCCCGCCCATTCCGTTTGGCCACACTCATCGATTCCATATATTACGTTGCAGTTCTTCTAACACCGCAACCCCACTGAGCTTCAGAAAAGCAAGTCCCAGCTGTCAATGGAACGGGGTTTAGCGCATGTTCACTTTTTTAATGAAAACCAATTAAACAAGTAACAGAATGCTGACAGCCAGACAGCACTGATATATTGCTGTGGTTATTCGTTAACGCATCGTCACTCTTGGGCATCCATACTAATAACAAACACAAGTATTTGCAGCTGCAAAACGAATAAATAGCACTGTCTGAATACAGGATGTCGTCTTACATTGCAGCTTCACCCGAAATTTTGTTCTCCGCAATCTTCACAGCTGAAGGCTATTTCACCCACAAATTGGTTTTTGCAGGATAGGCCCACGCAGTAAATGTCAGCGGTCATCTCATGTCTACAGCTATCTCCAACTCAACTCCCACAACCGCAAGCTCCATAATAACAGACCATCGAAAACATCCAAACGAACTACGTGAACTGTGTGTTCAACAATGAGTAAGTAAGGTACACTGTATTAATGGAACACTTCACTATCACTAATGGCACACAGAAGTGACCTCCAAAATCAGGTCGACCGCGTGACGCGTATTTAATCCTCCGCCAACGCTTCAAGTACATATCGAGTTGCGCGCAACTTTGGATGCAAAAATCCTCGGAAACCAAACAAAGGACATGCATGTATTACGAATCGACACTTAGGCTCCACTCAACATCGATGAAAGATGAAGCAGGATCGAGCTCGTTCAAACAAATATTCATTGGTTGGGCCAGAGCAAAGCGACCGTTTGCGCACCGAGAAACGACGAGAATCGTAGGTTACTCAGGAAAAAATGTAGAGGGAAGATG
This sequence comes from Paragonimus westermani, assembly GCA_008508345.1. NCBI lineage: Eukaryota > Metazoa > Platyhelminthes > Trematoda > Plagiorchiida > Troglotrematidae > Paragonimus > Paragonimus westermani. Next base: position 1,078 of record QNGE01007297.1, on the reverse strand, counting down.
TCTAATTTTGGCATCTAGAAGTTTACAGGACTTGGACTAAGTAATGGTATTGGAATTAGTAACATTAGCTAATATGAGGATGAAGACGAATAATGCGGTTTATTTGGAAAAGATGACAGAGCGTATGGCCACCTTTCAACGCCACTCAATGTTCACCAATCTCAACATAACGCAACAGGCCTTAACGAAATGAACGCTGGGCCCCGGAAACCGGCTGGTTTACAAAATTCATTGAGGCAGTATGAAGAGCAGCGACTGACCTCTCTGGCAGAGGAATCCGCACCTACTGTTTTACTCGCAGTAACCCATTATCACTCCGCAGACGCCTCTAGGAAACAAGATGCTCTCATTTTCTGTCTTACAGTGCCATCTGAAGTTCTTACCGACACCTGACATACGTTTTCGTTGTCACCAAGAAATACCTCGGTGATTACATCATACGGTCGACACTTTGTGGAGGCCCCTTCGCAAAGAACTACATTTCCTACCGGAATATCACGCGAAGACTTCAGCCACTCAGAAGTAATTCGCAACTGGGGTAGGTGTTCACACGGCAATAGTCTCCAAAGCACACTGAATAAGTGCTAAGCTTGTCTTCAGTTCTTGGAGTAACGTTAACTCAGTGTCACCTCATCGGTGATCAGGGATACATTCGAGCGCATTACCAGCAAATCACCGGTTGGAAGCACCTGGGGATTACCTGGATTATCATAAATAGACACGAGTGGCCTATCGCTGACGTTTCGCCCAGCTTCTATCACGTAGAAGTTAACTGAACCTTCATTCGTCACCTGTTGCTGTGCTACGGATGACAGCACACGTCTCACTGATCGGATCATTCTTTCACAAGCCCCACCCCGATGACCTTCACCCGGAAGGTTGAAATACCAATTAGCTCCGTAATTCGACGAACTATATGTCAACACACACTGGACCAATTGTCGTGGCCTTCGTTTTAGCTCCAAGTCGGCTGCAACAAATTTCGTGCCGTTGTCACTGCAAATGGCCTCCGACATAGCTGGCGCGCGTTTCGAAAAAGGCAAGTGTAGTAGCATGTAGTGCGCCGCCATGTTGTTTT
>QNGE01007296.1:0-14592 GCA_008508345.1 Paragonimus westermani | reverse complement strand
TAGGTCCCTTCCCGTCCCCTTCTTTTTCCTTCTCTCTTTCTATATAGGGTTTGCTGTTTCTTCATGGTTGTGTGGCAGTTAAGCATTAGTGTGAACCACTGATGTATTGCTGTCTATGATGATGATGATGTTTGTTACTACTCAGTAGTTGTACGCACTCAGTGAGTTGCTATCACGTCTCTTGCTATAGGAACGACAGATGCTGGAGCTTGACGTTCATAACTCTTTTTGCAAGTTACCTGTGCTATTTACCTTGGAATCAGTGTAGTCCGTAGATCAGTGCGTATGTTACTAGTGTTGTATAACGGGCAACCTCGTTTGTGATTAGTATAGTGCGCAAATTTGGAACTAAAGAGCAAGTCTCAACGCCAGGAAGACGATGGAATAGTGTGTACGCACCATCGGGGAGGTGTCACCAGGGCGAATGACAACATGCTGCTACCAAACATGTGTGAATGCACGTCAGCGACACAAGTAAGCGTATGCGTTCGGGATCCTACGTTTTAATATAACTTGTACGGAAGTTCAGGCACTAAACGACCTTGCAGGCCATGCGTCTTTTGCGATCACAAGAATAGCACTAACACGAAATATGCAATAATTCATTATGCTTCGAGGTGTCACACTACTAACTCACAACTGAATTGTTAACTTCGGACTTCAGCATTGTATTTTTTTCCAGTCGTAAATGCCTCGATTACGGTTTCCCAGTTTATCGTTAATTCCTGCCCTACTTTTCAGATAACCATTTGTCTGGTACTGAAATGCATCTCAATGATGTCCCGTGGGTGGAGAAATATAGACCCACCACACTAACGGATATTGTTGGCAATGAGGCGACGATTTTACGTTTGACAGCATTTTCGCAAGATGGGAATGTTCCAAACATAATTATTGCGGTAGATTATTTACAGAATTTTATTTACGTTATTTAGGGCCCTCCCGGCTGCGGAAAAACGACTAGCATTCTTTGTCTGGCACATGCTTTGATCGGTGCTTCGTACAAGGAGGCTGTGTTAGAATTGAACGCTTCCAACGACCGAGGCATTGACGTCGTACGCAACAAAATCAAAATGTTTGCCCAAAAAAAAGTAACTTTGCCAGCTGGACGACAGAAGATTATCATTTTGGATGAAGCAGATAGGTAAGTTGTCTTTCCTTTGTGTCACGACTTCTGTCAGACTTCAGTTTACACAGTCGACCTTCTAGGGGGGCAGATGCGCCCATCGTTAGTTCTATCTAAGGGTCACCTTCGTGTTCTCTGTTATTACTGAGGAATAAGTCTAATTTTCTGTTTTCTCACTTCGACCTTCCGTCGGTTATCTCCACTTTGATGGGACCAACACGGACAAGAACCACCTAGAATTTCGATACCAAACGGATGTATTGGACGTCTCTCTAGACATTCATGAGGCGTCTGATTCTGTTAACGTAGCTGTTTTCTGAAGAAAACTGTCCGAAAAGTCTGCCAAACTCCCTCAAGCTTTTTACAGACGGACACTAGCGAGTAGGAGGCTACGACACCTTCTCAGGCCCGTTTTTGCTGCCCAGCGGTACTCAACAACCTTGCCTACCATTACCCTCCTTCCTCAACGTCGCCACACAATATTCTAAAATCATGGTTGGAAGATTACTATGCCGTCTGCTTCGAACTTGCTCCAGACGTCAACCTTCGTTGATTGGATTGGATCAATGGTCACTCTAGTCAGACAATTCGATTCACTTCTAACAAATTTACGATATCGTTTCTTCGGTCTGAACTCCCCTCCCCAGTGTGTAGCACCAATTCACGACTGGCGAGCGCCCGTTCTCCTCTCCACTCCTGATGGCGGTGTGTTAGGGTTGGTAATGATTTTCATCTGCTTGGATGCTTGCATGGGTGTTAAATGGAGGTGTAAGTGTAGTGTAGTCGCCTGAATGGCATTTATCGACCTGTGCTACACATGGCGAGGGAAAGAAGTAAGCCGTTCTACAAAATGGCTAGTGTATTGTTTGCGCATTCGCTCTGTTTTTGTATATAATCGCGTATCCTACTCTATTCAGGCAGAGGATTTTCACCGACTAGTTATGTGTAGTGGGCTCACCGTGTGAATGTGGAGTCCTTCAGATGTCGAATCTTCAAGCCAATGTGAACGACTCCATGCTTAACGCACTCTCTCCTTATCGATTTTGTGGACTCGCACGTGTACTCTGTATATAATCATACCCATTGATTCATTGAGTCTTATTTGTGAAACCCGAAGCCGACTGGAAAAAGAAGCGTGACCATCATACACCACCCTGGCACCGGGACATGAAACAGTTGATGTTAGGGTTTACTTCCATCAACTCAACACTTCACTTCCACTCATAAATAATTTATCCAGTTATCACGTAATCAACAGTAGTCGCCCCAAAGAAATGTGCACAACTTTTTGTTAATCGCTACTAAGATTATCGACATTATAATTGCAGTTTAAGGTGTCAATTGCCGGAAAACAGCACGTATGTCAACAGTTCCCGGGAATAAAGACATATTTTCGCACTTTTTGCGTGAGTGTTTCTTAAAACCCGATTTTCGTGTGAATAAGAGCTCAACTGAACAACACAGGTATACAGATTCGTTGCTCACACTCCACCCTTAATGCTGTCGTCTAAGTGGTTCACTCCATTCTGTCATCGCTTGATGGAAAATTTGGCGCTACTCCCTATATTCCTTGGATCACAACGATGCATTTGACACCGTTAACCACGGGCGCTACTTCACATTCCTGATGATTCTGGCTTTCTGTTGTCAGCCCTTGATATATCACTTGTCCTTTTTGTTTATCGAAGTCAATTTAAAGCACTGAGTTGCCTTTATCTAATTCACTAGGTCGGCAACGTTATGGAGTGTCACAATTTCGTTTTTGTATCGTCTGCCGTTCGCTAAAATCAGTCTGCTCAATTTAGTGGTCAACTCATTATTCACCGCTGGCTTTGGCCTTCTCCGAGGCACATTGTTTCGTCTTCGTTTTATGTGACATCCGTTCAGATTCCCCGACACTTCACTGGAATAGGCAGATGGTTTGGTGTTTTGGGATCAAACATCTCATTCCCGTTACCGCGCCTGCTTTATTGGATAATCTGTCCAAACCGCCAACGTGGTCACAATTCCATAGTCTTCATAATCATTTTCACCTTTGATCCTTGCTCGTGAGTGTTGCGGCTCAAGCTGCTGTTGGCTCCGACAAAAATCTACGAGGTGGCAAACTAACACTTAGTTACACATATTTAAAGGAGAACTAAGTGAAAATACTAGGTATCCATAAGGAATAAGAGTCAACCACCTTAGAATTACAGGTTTACCATTGCTCGTCACACTGTTGTCGACGTTTTAAAGCCGCAATATGGGTGATCGCTGTCTTTCCAACCTGACAGCCAACACCTATTAATCTTGTTCAGCGAGGCGATCGGGGTTTTCATGGTCTATGGTTACATCATCGCCTGACTGCCTTGTGACCTCTTTCAGCCGCCAGCAGCCATCATGCAGTGTGTCAAAGGCTCCGTCAACATACGGAGTACGTGACCCAGTCAACAAAGACTGACTTTTCATTATCTCGATTATCGCTGGTGAACTTACACGTTTCCCTAGTACGCGCCGGCGGATTTTCGCATTTCTTGACACACGTTAGCTGGAGGAATCAACAGTGGTCAGATACCTAGATTCTAAACGCATCTTCCACACGAACGCCCCAAATTGCTAATTTGTAGAGGAGAAATTGTAAATTCTGTCTTTATCGAAAATTAAACATTCTTATGATGTTACAAATGACTTTTGCATGACACGCTTTTGCCGTTTTCACGAACATTTCCTCAGCAATATTATACGCCGATTAGATGACTACCCAGCGACTGACAGCCTCAAGCAGCCTTCCTACAACAACGAAAGTGGGGCCAGGGTCATCCCACTTCTCTAGTAACAATTCACACCTTAAAAGTGCATACCATGCAGACCGGTCATGTCATGCAAGCAGTTTAACGTGGTGTTGTATAACAGGCAGTTTCGTTGTGAGTAGTATACTACTCACAAGTAGTGTATTACCCACAGGGGACATTCAGGAGCAAAAGGACAAGCCCCGAACACGACGGACAAGAAGAGACTATCGGAACAGTGTGTACATGCTGTGTGAGAACTTTCACCAAGGCGAATGACCACGTACTGTCACCCAATGTATGTGAGTGCATGTCTGCCGTACACATGGGTGCACGCGTTTGTGGTTTAGTTTTTGACATGACCTGTACGGAAGTTTGCGCAATAAACGAACTCTCTGGCCAAGCGTCTTTTGTGGAAACAACAATGGTACATTTATCTGCAAAGAAGTGGATCAGTGTCGTTCACATAGTCAGTGTCAGTTAGGTAACTACCTAACAGAAGCTCCGTCCCGAGATCCTTAGAACCCCCGAGTGTTCCTCTCAGATCATCCGTCAAACAGTTGAAGAGGAACAAAATCGCACACTTTTGCCGAATGCCAGTTGGTGCATAAAGCGCCCAGGATAGGTTGCCACTGGCGCACATTCTGCATTCATAACTGACATACAACTTCGGCTACTTGGTGTACTTCATTGGGGCTACCTTGCGATGGGGACATTCTCAGAAGACATGCTAAGCAACCAATTCAAAAGCAGCCTCTATGTCCACAAATACGACCGCCTGTTGAGGACAGGGATATTGATTTTCCGGTGTCTGCCGAAAGGTGAAATTGTGACCGCTACTCCATCGACCAAGCCGACACATTGCCTGTCCTCCTCCAATTTGGTTTTCCCAGTGTTTTAGAGGCCGCTTCATGAATAGACCCGTAAGCATCTTGGATGCAATAAGGACAAGTCTGAGATCTCTATGGCTATCACGATATCGAACTTTTTGCATGTGACGATATCCATCACTAAGCTGTCGTCACGAGACAGCTCTTTAATGACATTTAGTCATCGATGCAAACCACTCCTGTGTGACCGCCTATGATGATGTTGATGGCGATGGTGTCGAATCGAGGAATGTGGTCAGTTTGGACGACAGTTTCTCATAAGCTTTTTGAAATTTGCAAAAGAACGCATGTCGGACCCCCCCTAGCTCCATTATACTTCAGTAATTCAGGCTTCAAAGCTACTCCAGTTCCCGACGGAGGATTGCCAAACCTGTCTTTGCCAAGCACACCGTCCATCGTCTACAGCTTAATGAGTTGACGCAGGCCTGCTGGGCTGCACCTCACATAATCTGTGAGGACTCCACAGCTGACTGTAAATCCGGGAAGCATCTTCATCTGTGGTGACACTAACACTGTCGCCTATCAGCGTAGCCACAAATAAAGAAAAACAGCACCTAGTTACTCCTCGATAAAAATTGCTTTTTCATAGTTTTGGCACTCCCAATCACGTGCACTGCACGGCCCTCACGCGTGCCTTTCCAAAGTCTGCCTTTTGGTTCGAGGTCACACGAATCAGTCGACGTTTACTCATAAGCTCTGTCGAATCATCCGAGCACCCCTTCGTATCTGCGATGCTGTAATGGTACGGACCTCCTCTAAGTGGATTCATGTAGCTGCTAACTTCCGCCTAGTGTTCACTCCAGTATTGTGACCCAGGCGGTTTAACTGTCAGTACACCCTCTTCGCCCAATTTCCATCGAACTAGGCAGGTGGTATCCGAGCAAACGGTGAAACAGAACGAGCGCGAACAGTTGCGTGATCTCGGTCGAAATGGTTCATCATTATAGACAGCAATACATCAGTGGCTCTCACTGATGCTTAACTGCCACACAATCATGTAAAAAAGCAAACCCTGTATAGGAAGAGAAGAAACAAGTAGTTGTGAAGGGGCCTAACTCCTAAAAAAAAATAGTTTAGCCCATATTCAAACATTCAGTATCAGGGTGCCTGCACCCTGTAAACAAACAGCCTAGTTGTAAGTAAAAGTAAGGCGTGATCAGCAAGACGGCTTCCTTACGGCGGAGGTGGTTACTCTAAAATGAACAACAGTAACGGTTTTAAGTTGAACAGCACTCACGTTTGATCGCAGCTTTCACATTCTCATAAACTTTCCAACCAGCCTCTTTCGAAAAGGAGCACCAGACTCGAGTTTCGCCCTTGTTGGAACTCGCTAGTGGTGCAGTATTCGAATCTAGTGCTTCTTTCCGAAAGAAGCTGTCTAAAAGTCTAAATGCGAAAGCTGCGATCAAGTATAATTGACGTTCAACTTGAAATCAACCAAATCACCGACTACTCGCCGCTAATCTTCAGTGGGCTAGCGCTACCGATAACCAACGGCGATGTGATTACTTTGCATCTAGAGTTGAGCTGCGCGGGTGGTATCCACATGGTAAACTGCCATTTTTGTGCCGAGACGCACAACTCGGTGTGTCGGGTTTATGTAATACGCATAGTTGTAACAGTCAATCGCCAATGTCAACGCGTCTCACCCCTCGCCGAACATATCACCTGACCGCTTCTCTTCGGTAATATGATGGCCACGTTGCTTATTCACATCAATAGCGAGCACCATGATGTTCATGTGTCTGACCTATGTCAGAATATCAAACATACATCGTAACAGGAGTTCTTGACAGCGTTGGAATTGTTTGTTGGGAGCGTACGCACATCGGTGATTATCCACCGAGATCCAGTTAGGCAAACTCTGCTGTGCCTCACTCCAGTTTGACTTCATTGCCACCAGGGATTCTGAGAAGGAACCGTTGATTTGTAACATTTTCCAACAAAAAATTCAAATGTATCTCAGTGCTAGGACCATGAATACGCCGAGTGGGTAGCTTCGCGAAATGAAACACTTGATGATGCGAAACACGCCTTCATGTCAGAGAGCACTATCGGACTCTGGAAGCTAAGTCATACCACTGTTCTGTGGTTTCCACCTATCAGCGAAATTATTGGGGACACAGGTGACATCTTCCATAATGAGTGTTGCAGACCATCGACAGAATACGCCGGTCCGTACACGGTATACCAATTCACTTTATGGAAATCGGAGTCTCCCACTTGTAATAATTTAACACGGGAAATCTTTGTCCCGAGCATAACACGACTGTCCCCATTAGTTGCTCCCAAGACAAACCAAAAGACGGATAAAAAGAGCAACTTTGTTTAGCTCCAACAGTGTTCCAGGGAGAAAATTACAAGGTATTTATATGGTGCACAGTGACCTACAAACATTCTCGAGTCAGAAAATCGAAGGGCAGACACCAAAAAGTAGTTAAGGTCACTAGGCCTCCAATGAGCATAACGGAATAGAGGCCGAACAAATAAAAAAATAGCGAAGATCATCCCTCGAGTGTTCACGACAGTTTTGCTCATTCGGACTAGATAAATTTGTTTTCTGGACGAAGGAGGTGGTTTTGGACAGAAAAAATGGATTCCCTAACAGGAAGGCCAGAAATTTAAGGTGGTAGACGGAACAGCTCGCCCGGCTTCTAGCTTCTGTCGTATTACCGCCAAGGATTGATGATGTACTGCGTTGATTTAATGTCACCTGAGTTTCGGTACTGTATTTTGATCTGCCGACTCTAAGGCTTTTGCTCCAGACGGTCCTGTGCCGATAATTTTCAAAAGAGATTGTGTTCGGGGTGCGTGTTGTACACTGAGTAATAATAAACGATGTTTCATTTAAAATAAAATGTATCCATTGAGATTTTTTACTTTATCAGCTTGTGGAGTGTCGTTGTGCCTTCTGTTGTGCAACAGCCTCATTTTTTCTTATCTGCAAAAGGCATTTAGTCTCAGCAGCTCGAACCACACTTCTAAAAGTTGTATCGGTCACCGTTTGTTTTAACAATGCTTGCGGACACGAAAGTTCTTCGTGTATACTGTTTTTCATCCATTGTTTTTGTGTTGTATTGCTTTACTGTTAAAAAACTCTACTGTTTGACCCTTCATCCGCGGTGAATTAATAGTATTTCCGTCACTTCAAAACAACTTGTGAAAAATGCACAATTTGCTTTTTCGATGACGCTTCACATCTGACACAAAATCTCCTTCAGACCAGGTGAACCAGTTATAAATTTGGTAGTATTTAAGGAAGACCGGACGTAAACAGCTAAACTAAACAAAAGTTAACAGGTCACGGGTCAAGTGTACATAAGCGGGAGTAAATAGTGCGTTCGAATAACTAATTACAACAGACCGGGGACACACGAACCGACAGAAGTGAAATCAACACATTCTAGTAGATAGGTCGGTCGAAGGTTCAATTGTTTGTGATGACCATAGGTAGAAGAATCACAATCATTTGTCAGGATTTCTATCTCATCCAGCCATCAGTGTAACTTATTTTGACCTGTCCAAGACCAGACGCCGTGCGACAGACTTCAGCCCCATCAATCTGATTCACAACGCACTTGGTCTCCGCAATTTTGGTGGTCTCTACAACTAAGCGCCCCTGGATAGTTTTAAGCTTTCGTCTTAACATTTTCCAAATCAGTTTCGCTTTCTGTCTAACGCATTACAAGACCCTTCATCTTGGTCTGGTACTCCAATTGATCTCTGGATGCTTTCCGATGGGATCGTCCCTTCATATTACGTGTTCAATCATTTGATCCAAAGTCGAGAGAGAGAGAGAGAGATAGGAGACTTGGCAGCACCGTTTATTGGAAAGCCAAGTCAGAATTAAGCCGCAGGGGCTCCAAGTATATAGGGCGGAATGATTACCATACATTCAGACGCACCAAAACCGTCCTGATGCTTACTTCGTTCGAAACCCTACGAATAGTCACTGACTACCCTTCCTTGAATGAAATAACAGCAGTACTTTACCATTACATCGGTATCTGATACTGGGTTGAGTACCCGCCTCGTTTTTTTAGAAACTGGTCATGGCAACCTCTGTTCATTAACGTTGTTGTATAACAGGAAGTTTCGTTGTGAGTAGTATACTACTCACAAGTAGTGTATTACCCACAGGGGACATTCAGGAGCAAAAGGACAAGCCCCGAACACGACGGACAAGAAGAGACTATCGAAACAGTGTGTACATGATGTGTGAGAACTTTCACCAAGGCGAATGACCACGTACTGTCACCCAATGTATGTGAGTGCATGTCCGTCGTGCAAATGAGTGTACACGTTTGTGGTTTAGTTTTTGACATGACCTATACGGAAGTTTGCGCAATAAACCAACTTGTTGGCTAAGCGTCTTTTGCGGACACAACAACTGGTGCCGTGACGAACGCGAGGATGAAGATTCCCTGGCCACAGCCGTTCGAAGATGGAGACGTCCGGACGTTCCTGGAGGACTTGGAGGACGTGGCCGAAGTGGTCGGAGTCAAGACCGACCGTGGGAAGCTGGCTGCCCTGCGGACGCTGGTGAAGGGCAGGGCGAAGGCGGTGCTGGACGCAGCGCGAAGAGGCCCTGCGAAGATGGAGTGGGCCGCTGCGAAGGAGACGCTGGTGGCTGCGTTTGACAGCCCGGCCGACCGCCAGGAGGCCATGCGGCGGTTCAAGGCGGCCAGGCTTGGACAAGGAGCGGACCCGTCCGTGTTTGCCACCACTCTGCAAGGTTTGCTGGACAGGGCTCTGCCAGGATTGGATCAAGAATCACGACGGCAGTTGTTAACGGAGCAGTTTATTGAAGGTCTCCCGATGGAGGTTCGCGACCAAGTCCGTATTGCCCATGTCGCCCGGCCGATGGACCTTGACGATCTGGCGAAGGTGACACGGGAGTTGGCAGTAATGTCCGTGGCCTCAGTGGATTCAAACAGCAATACGGACAAGAAGACATTGGAGGTAATGCAGAAGGCAATGGAGCAACTCGCAGCGGATGTAGCTGCCCTGAAAACAGCAGCACGGAAGAACGATCAACCAGGAGGCTGCTTCATCTGTGGAAAAAAAGGACATTGGAAGAAGGATTGCCCAATCCGGCGGTCTCAGAGGTCTAAAAATAAAGTGTTTCGTGATTGTTCTTTTTGTTGGGCGGGTCGACTAGTAATGGGAGCGATTGAGAAGGGGGCCGTACATACAAGGGTTGAAGTTGATGGAGAGGTAGAACAGTGTTTAGTCGATACAGGGGCAGCTATTTCGTTGATTGCTCGTGCCGAAAAGCAAAACCTAGAACCGACATCCATGATGATCAAGACGGTTGGAGGTCATAGCCTACTGGTTGACGGTGTGAAAGAATGTGGGGTACGTATCGGCGGCCATATCGTAAAGCACCGTTTCATTGTGTCCCCAGAAACCAGGCAAACGATACTCGGAGCCGATTTCCTCGCTGCAACAGATGCCGTGATTGACTTGAAGCTCAAGAAGTTGTCAACCAAGTATGGCTCCCTGACGCTCATAGGACAGCGAAAGGATAGCGTCAACCAAGTACGCAAGGTTAAAACCCCCAGTTGCACAGCCCCCTTGCTCCAGTCCACGGTCGAGAAATACGCGGAAGTATTTACGACTGACGATGATCCGTACGGATTTTGCAACTGGATTGCCCATGAAATACCAACAACCGGAACATTTCGACCTCACGGGCCCCGCAGGATACCGGTTCATCTTGAGGAGGAATTGAGGAGACAAATACAGAACATGCTGAGCGAGGATGTTATCGAAGAAGCCAACAGTCCGTACAACTCGCCTGTTCTCCTGGTGAAGAAGTCCAACGGGAAGTACCGCTTTTGTGTGGATTTTAGACGGCTGAATGAGGTAACACAGAATACAGTCGTACCAATACCGTCCGTCGCTGATATTTTTGACAAGCTACAGCAGGCGAAATTGTTCACAGTTTTGGACTTACGCTCCGGATACTGGCAAGTACCAATTAAACCCACAGATCGTGAGAAGACCGCATTCACGGTAGGCGAAAAACAGTATCAGTTCAAGCGCATGCCGTTTGGCCTATCCGGGGCACCGTTCACATTTCGGCGCCTGATGGTTCAGCTGGTAAAACGACTGGATAATGTGGCGGTATACGGAGATGATATCGTAATATACAGCAACACGGAATCGGAACATGCTGCCCATATAGATGCTGTCTTGAATCGCATTAAGAACTCAGGACTGCGGATCAATGCTGATAAGTCACAGCTCGGACGATCATCGGTGGTGTTACTGGGACACAAGGTGGGTCAAGGCGAAATCAAGCCTCTCCCGGAGAAAATACTGACAATTAGAGAGGCCGTGGCTCCGAATTCCAAACGAACCCTGAGACAATTTTTGGGTCAAGCGGGGTACTACAGTCGGTTCGTGAAAAATTTTCACTCCATTGCATCGCCATTGTACGAACTCCTTCGAAAAGACAAGAAATTTGAATGGACCGACGATGCCCAGAGGGCGTTCAAGCGAGTGCAACAAGCGATGAACGAGCAACAACTGACGTTGAAACTACCGAACACAAAAGAAACGTTCATCGTAGCAACAGATGCCAGTGACCGTGGCATTGGGGCAGTACTCAAGCAAAAGGAAGGAGTAATCGAGTATGCCAGCAGAGTCCTGACTCCAACGGAGCAGAAATATTCGACTATTGAAAAGGAATGTTTGGCAATCGTCTGGGCACTGGACAAGTGGAGGCCATACCTGTTGGGTCAACAGTTCCACGTGGAGACGGATCACAAACCCCTGGAATGGATCATGACTGCGAGGGACCCGAGAGGCAAATTAGCCCGATGGGCATTACGTTTACAGGAATATGACTTCACGATCAACCATGTGCCTGGTTTGAGCAATTGCGTCGCGGATTTTCTTTCTCGACCACAAGTAGACGACGAACTCCCCAAAGTGACCGTTGGAGTCAACGGCTTAATAATGGAGCAGGACCCACAAACGCTAGTACGCCTACAACGTCAAGATAAGGTCCTCCGGAAAGTGATTGAAGCTCTGGCAAGAGGCGTGAGAATCCCCACAAATACTAAGGATGAGGAGCTGAAAATAATCGCATCCCAATGGAAAAGAGTTGGCTTAAACAGTGCAGGCGTATTGACATGGCAGCGTGGCGTTGGGCACCCGTGCGTGGTAGTCATCCCGAGACAACTGAGGAGGAAAGTGGTGGCAGACTGCCATGAAATGGCACACACCGGATGCACTAGGACGTACGATCTGTTGCAACAAAGAGCATATTGGCCGAAAATGAAAGAGGATGTGACAACTTACGTGCTTGCATGCCAACAGTGTCAGTTACTGAAAAGCGACAATCGGGGAGCCCAACAGCCCTTACAGCCAATACCAGTCTCCGAAATCGGTGAACTCTGGTCTATGGATCTTATGGGCCCATTTCCACTGAGCGCCCGCGGTAACCAGTACGTTCTGGTCATGACGGAACACTTTACCCGTTGGATCGAAGCGACTGGCGTTCCGGATCAGAAAGCATCTACGGTGGGAGATATGGTGATGAAGCACATTGTAGCAAACCACGGTGTACCAAAGGCGATCTTGACGGATCAGGGACCATGCTTCGAAAGCGATGAGTTTCGAACACGCATGCAACAACTGGGAATCAAGCGCATCCGAACGACGCCGTATCACCCACAAACGAATGGCCTAACTGAGCGTAACAACCGAACGGTCAAAGAATGGTTATCAGCCAAAGGAGGAGACTGGGAGTCTGCGTTGCCACTAGTGTTATTGGCCTACCGGGCGTCTGTGCAGGCGAGCACGAAGAAATCTCCATTTCAATTGATGTACGGTAGAACCCCTCGACTTCCGGTGGATCAGGACATTGGGGTATGGCCAGAGTGCATTGATTCCACTAAAGAATTGGTAACCGAAAGAGAAAGAGCCCAACGAAATCTGAAAGCATCGCAAGCACGCACAAAGGAGAAATCCGCAAGGCAACGGTTCGGCAAGACTAGAATGTTCAACCTAGGAGAACGGGTGAAATATCGAGACCATCGGAACACCGGTGCCAGCGGGCCAGGATCAAGAAAACTTTTGCCTAAATGGAAAGGTCCGTATTTGGTAATATCCAGACGAGGCCCAGTATACACGATCAAGAAGGACGGCGAGACGAAACGAGTGCACGCCAGTGAGTTAGCAACGTGGCACGAGATGCCGGCGCGACGAACCAGAAGATCAATAATCCGGGAGGAAACACCGCGTCGATCGGAGAGGATTCGTCGACAAATGCGAAGGAACCAAGGAACCTCAGAAGGGGGAGGAGTGTTGTATAACAGGCAGTTTCGTTGTGAGTAGTATACTACTCACAAGTAGTGTATTACCCACAGGCGACATTCAGGAACAAAAGGACAAGCCCCGAACACGACGGACAAGAAGAGACTATCGGAACAGTGTGTACATGCTGTGTGAGAACTTTCACCAAGACGAATGACCACGTACTGTCACCCGATGTATGTGAGTGCATGTCTGTCGTGCAAATGAGTGTGCGCGTTTGTGGTTTAGTTTTTGACATGACCTGTACGGAAGTTTGCGCAATAAACCAACTTGTTGGCCAAGCGTCTTTTGCGGACACAACAAACGTGTCTATTACCTCTTTCTGTGCTTTCTTGGTCACCTGCCCGTGGGCTTAGATACAAGGCTGTGTGGAACATTAAGTGTACAGTACTACCAGAGATCGATTTTTCGCTAAGAATATTGAATACGTCTGTGTTGGTCCTGAGACGTCGTCCTATTCTGCGGATCAGACAGTCCTGAAATGGAAGCTGACCACTACTAGATTCCAGTTCCATTATCCATGATTTTTGGGTCTATCTGACTGAGTTACTGTAAAAATGTTTCAACGTGATCACGTTCCGTAATCACAAGGATGTCGCCTACGTAGCGCCACCAAACTTTTAATGGGTTCTCAAACTGACTCAACGTCTTCTTTTGAAATTGTTCTATACAAATGTTTGCTAAAACGGGAGATATTGGCGATACCATGTCAGTTCTTATTCTTAAATATATAATTTGGAATTGAAAACGGAATAGTTTGTCTCTAAACACATGGATATCACAGCTTTTATCAGGTCGATAGCTGAGTTTGTCCTTTCTTCTTAGAGTGGTGTCACATAATGGTAATTGTCGGGTGGTTTCCAATGCTACTGCCTGGGGGTACCCTTGTAAACAATGATGTGACATCGAAACTAACGAGTACTTCATCGTGCTCGACAGAAATCGAGCTAATTCTATGTACAGTCAAAAGAGTTCTTGAAGATAAGACCCGATTTCCCTATTATTGGCTATAAAACTGTCCAAATACTTTACAATCTTATGTAATGAAGAGCCGGTCTCACCAACAATAGGTTTGGTAGATACATGGACTTCACGTATTTTCTCCAATCCACATAGACGTAAGGTTAATGTGGATTTCGGATATAAACCATGTCACTTTCCCCGTGCAAGATAGTCTCTCTGCTATACGCAGGTGCTTGCTTACTTAATCTCTATTCCCATTCATAACTGAAATCACGGTTGCATTATCAACTTTCCTATATGGTCTTTCTCGTTGATGCTCTTCTACTTCCGCTTCATAGTCTGTCCTATTCAGTATCACAGTGATGTTACCCTTATCCGCCTTGATAATAACAATAAGTTTATCTGACCTCAAAGTCTTCAATGTTGCACTTTCATCTAGTGCAAAGTTACTGGTCCCTTCATGTTGAGACTTAAGGGTGTAAAGGGATTGGATTGGACAAACGCATCGATACGAAGT
>QNGE01007295.1:1819-23029 GCA_008508345.1 Paragonimus westermani | reverse complement strand
TGTAGTGAGATCACCTTCGACGTCCCCAAAATTATAAACTCCCCGCGACGTGAGATTTGCCTTGCCAGTACCACCGCGCCTGTTCACATTACCTCGCGAATGTAAACTTACTACAAACCACTAACATCAAAGTTAGTGGGCCGGCATAAGTATCGCAGTTATGTTTTCAGCTGTGCAATGAATTCGCACTATCTCTACTCCTGTAGGTTACATTCACTAGGATAGCAATGTTGAGCTACTACCGTTAGGAACGTCGCTTAACCAGTCTAACGCTTGTTTGAATTCTGAAGGTCGACTGGAATTTTCCGCCGACGCACTCTTCCACTCTGGCGGCTGCTGTGCGGTTGTGCTCAAGGTGCTCTCACGTCCAGCCCACTAGCACCCCTTAATTGTTACGCCGAAGTCTGTTGTGAACGGTGAGTAAATCAATAAATAAAGTTTGTTTGCAGATTCATCGTTTTCTCCCTGCGACTTCCGATTCACGGTAGCATAAGGTTGGGGAAACTCTAGGCGTACGAATTCAGGGTCGGGCACTACTACGGACAAACGTGCAAATTTCCCGTTCGTTTTTCAGATTACACAAACTAATACCATTCATTTTCTTTTCGAGCGTCTTATACTCCAGACAAAGCTCTAAATGGGGAATTCTGTAGCGTTTTGTACAGCATTTTGTACTTTACAATTTTTATTGTTCGCTCTCCTCGCCTTCATCCAACTCACTTGTACAGTCCATGTTTAAAACAAGTTACTCGATTGATTCGATAATCAAGAATTCAAAATCTACTTCCGAGGTCGTGAGCCGTGCGTCTTCTCTGCGTTCTGTGTCGCTCGTGTACAGGTTTCAGGAGGGTTAAATACTAACGGAACCAACCATCTGTTTTCAGCCGAAATACCTTAGGAGTAATATTACGGATCGTTTCCGTCGGATATTTCATTCCGTGTAGTGGATTTCTAAACTAACACACCTTCACGAACTACTGTGAGTCATTTCACTTTGGTTTTTACCACATTTTTGCTCCGCGTTCATGCTCGAGTAATTTGACAGGGCTGTTGGCAGTGAGCATAATTCTGATTGGTTGACAATGCTGGCTGCACCTATTTGATAACTGAATGATTCAGCGACTGATACACATTTTCGAGACAGAGGCCAGATGTACTTGGATCCAGTCAGATTCTCTTGATCAATGTCAAGCGGGCGTCTACTGTTCTGAAAGGTAATAACTGGAAACAGGCTGTGGCACCGCTCTTGGGGAATACAGTAAACACCAAGAACAGAGTAGGATTACTTGCATAATGAATTCAACAATGTCTCAGCGTGGTGATCAATCTATCTGGCGCTCTCGTCAGTGATCAGTAGTTTCAGCAAAGACAGGATCTGATCAGAGGCATGCCCCACTGAGACGTTGATACGCTGTGTTCGTGGTTTTCGTCTTATCTGGGTCGATAACGAAGTCGAGAATCCGCCTTCACAGTTCCGGTGAGCAAGTGATATCCAGTTTGTCTCAGATGATTCAAAGTTACCCATATTAGGGGGGAGAATGAAGCGTTGTACTCTTAGGAATTTTTCCAGGCTTACGCGAAATATGTCGTCGTCAGAGACTTCGAATGAAGTGGGAAAACAAATCACCCCACTGGAAGTGAATCTTGGCAACGCAATGCTGGTGAAAGACACAGGTTGTCACATTCATCAGAAAACTGAAGCCAACCGATAGCCGTGGGTTTCGGGATGTACTTTTGAAGAAACTTCGCAGTATTCATCCGTCATCGCGCGAAGTCACCTTGGTGAAACGGGGTACGCCGAGGTACCCGGGGACACTCAGTTCGTTGTCGCTGACGTTACCTATAAGACAGATCTTCGTGTAAGCAGATATGAGTTTGAGCGCGATGAACTAATTGTCCGACCTCCCGTAGTTTATTAGAAAAATTCAGACAGTTTGTACAGATACGCTTGAAAACTACTTCCTCGTTGGATATTTTGAGAAAAGGGAAAGGAGAGCATGAGAAGGAGCTTGGGCAAAGAACCAAGAATTGTGGACGATAGTGGTGTTAGCCTTGGTCTGTTCCTCTGAGTTGTTCTGACGATCTCTCTCAGGAGCTGCCGGTACGTCATCACCACACGTGTGCATATCAGTGATCCCCTGATAAAATTGAAACCTCGGGTAGAGTCCTCAATTTCATGGCTACCGCCGTTCGGATGGTGTTCATACGACCAATACGAATTGGTTACGAGGCACTGACTCCGCAACTCTTTTTTGTAATTTGTGCCATTGCATTCCGATCAAACGGCTTTGTTGGAAACTAATTGGAGACGCTGACAATTATCTTCCACCGGAACAACTCCAGTTTTCCCCATCGTTACTTGACGTCCCCTCAAAAGACCTTCTAGAAGATATGCACGAGATGTCCCAGTGAGTTCAGTGAATTTAGACGCGTTTCTTTGAACCAACTTCAAGACAGGGCAAAGATACCTTGGGACAGCATCTTTCAGGAGTGGGGTTTCAGCAAAGGTCCTGTAAAATGAATTACGACCAAACGTGAGCCATAGGCCTGGTTAGCTATACAAACGGCTGGCGCAGATGGAACCTGAAACGGCGTTAACAAGAGAGCAGCCTGATCTATCGCATAGCTCACATTCAATCCATGCGCGCTCGCTGGTTTCCGCTGTACATAACAATACCCACAAGTGTTACTGATGAGTAGCCGTGGATTTTTGATTTCAAATTAAACATCACGCGTTTCTTCGCAACCTCCGCATTCAGAAACGCTTTCCAGCCAACCTCACCCAAAATGCCATCTGAATTCTCTCCCATGCGAAATCGAACGTCAGCTGTCCAGAGCTTGCCGCAGCTGTGATGAGTAACACCTCTGACGGTCACATCCAGTTGTGCAAATTTGACGACCCCGGTTTTTCCGCTTACTTCTGTTTCAGTCAAGTTGTTTGCTTTGCAATATTTGTTCAGGGGTGGAAATCACATTTCGCCCAGCGTCTTGCCAGCTTGATATGTTTCTCTGTGTACTCCATTTTCAACAGTCGATACAAATATACGCGCATTGTCTTCGTTTTTATCGTCGATTGGCTTCTCATAGCGAGTACCGGTTGAGCAGAAGCCTGCGGGACTGCTTCTAGCAATTGGTTAGTCTGAAATAAATCCGAAACGTGCATTTTCACTGCCGTTCCTGGTGGGCTCGTTCCGCACAATTATTTTGCCCTACGTTTTGAAAACAGCAGTTTTTCTGCTCATATGGACGTTTGGCTACAGTAGATTTATATAACCGGTTTGGTCATTCATTATTGTGACTTTTGTTCCTCATATCCTTGTCTGACGAACATTCTGGGCTCTTTGATCACCCCACGTTAGTTGTATGGCTATTAAACCCGCCGTTCTTAAAGATGAACCACAACCTATGGTTCTCACACTTGGAAGTGGAAGTTTGTAATAACCGAGTTTCTTCCTATCATACCAACTTCAGGCAGTTGATGTCTCGTTTACCAAAATAAATCGCCATCTAACTTCCAGACACGTTATCGAACCACCATGGAGAGAACCTCCGAAAGACCTTCAAAGAAGCGATGATTATGCGAGGTACTCCGTCCGAAATTGCCAGCTTTCAGCAGTTGTTCAGCGAGTAAAAGGTGGGCGATAAACGCCTCACGACCCTACGTCTGAGAATACACCTACTATACTAGTCGCACATGTGCGAGCCCCTTCTCCACCAACTGTGGGTAGAGAGACCACCGAAGACAACGTAAAGTCGATGACTATTGCAGGATCACATTTAGCGTGGGCGGCGGAGATAGCTGATCATGCAGTATGATATTTTCGGCCACTATTCAACCAGGCTAGCGCTTGAACACACGCGCTACGTCCGTTGAGTACTGCGTCATCTAATGAGATCGGTCTATCTAAGCCAGCATCACACGCGGAAGTACTGTGGATCAACGTCGCGACTTTGTACCGCGATTTCAGCAGAATAATTTTAGGTCATCCGACACGCCGTCGATTTAACAGGTAAGTTAGTGGCAAGACGTCGCAGCAGAAATGCGGTTGCTGTTGACATCACCGACATTTTGGTACCCGATACACCAGGTGCTCTAAGCCGTGCACTTACCGGTCGATCAAGCAGGGAGGCTTCAGCGACTGCCTGTAATGGCGACTGAGATTGGTCGCGTTGCACCTCGTCGCCTCATCCTTGTGAAGGATGTAGAAACGGGAAACACGTTTTTGGCTCAAGCCTGGGCGCGAGTCAACGTGTTTCCTTCTATAAAACACGAGGTACCCAACCGCTGCAGTTCACAGCTGCGTGCCGCAAACGGTAGGCCTATAGCCAGTTACGGATAACGTTCTTCAGTTCCAAAGTTGAGCCTTCGGAGGACATTCTGCCGGGTGTTCACAACAACCGCGCTACACCTAGCCATAGCCATTGTCAATTTTCTAATATTCTCTGGTATTTTGACCCTCTGGTCCATACCAGACACCGTGTGCCGACTGACTCCAGAAATATGCTGATCAATCCGGAGACCGCCAACATTTACAGTCGTAAACCCATACATGCCCAACCAGCAGCCCTTGAGCAGTTTGTGGATCTCTTCACTGGGTGCCCACAGCTCGTTCGCGCATCGAACGACGTTCCAGTAATAAACTCTTGTTCCGCACACCATATCCGCGTCTACCGACCTCCCGTATCAACATCGCCCCGCCGGTTGCCCCCCACATACTCAGACTCGCGGAGGCAAAATTCAAACACACACACGAAATCGGAATAACATGCCTTTGTGAGTCTATGGGCCTCATCGTTGCAAACGGTGCGCAAGAAGCCAGGTTGTTGGAGCCCACGCGGCAACTACAGTTGACTAAACGACGCAACCATCTCTGACAGCTGCCAAGTTCAAACTCCATGAAAACCAAAATCACCAACGATGTGCAATGGAACGCGACGTTTAGGAAATACTACTTACGACAGTCGCTACGAACTCCGCCAACTTCGTCTCAACTCTTCCTCGAAAGCACGTGATTTGCATTTACCCCGATCATTCTACTTCAGTACTTGCAACATGTCCACCGGAAAATCTCGACCATTCGATCCTTGTGCACACTAGTTTTAGCGTCTTTATTCGTCCCACTTCTGTATTATACCCCAGCTCAAACGCCCCGAAGAAACTTCTCACTGGACGTTGCGTTCGGTCAGGCGTGCGCAAGAATTTTCGTAACTTGGCTAAACAACGTGCGGAATGTCACCGCAGCGAATTAAGCCGTTAGGCCAGCACTACACAAAGGCAGACATCACGTTGTCGGCGGTAATTGAATACGTCACTCACTAAGGGGAAGGAATAAAATTTGATTGAGTTGTTCACGGCCCCACATCCCCATCAAGCACTTCAGGCATTGCACACAGAGATAGTCCTGAACGACCCGCCCTAATATCATCTATCGCCCTACTAAAACTCTGGCTACTCAAATTATAGTCGACGTCAAAGAACATACTCCAATTCCAATCTCCCATCCTAAATCTTGCACGTCATTCACGCGTTCTGGCCAAGCTGTAGGCACGCAAAGAATCCAGAAAAGGTACCACTAGTGACTAACTGTCTACTCCTGTAACTATCGAGCACGTTCCCTGATTCGATAATAGAGAAGAGGGGGTTATGCGGAGTCTGTCACGTTTTTAGCCTCTCACCACCCACTGCCTCTATATTCGTCATACAGGTGTATTCATAATCTGACAATTATGACTGGCAAATTTTAGAGGATCAAACCGTTATTCCCGTCTTTTGCATGTTCTCATTAACAACCACAATGACACGTCACACTGAATGCTTTATGGCCCTTTAGCACATGTTCTAGTAGTCTAGATAACCGGCCGCGATCATTGGTTTTGCGCCCAACACGGATGGCAGTTTCAATTCGTCCAACACGGTTAGTGTCAGCACCATATGCTCTCTCATCTCCTCCCACACAAGTCGTCTTTTTCACGATTTGGGACGGTCAGTGGCCACGAAAACTGTCAAATTAAAGATTATCAGGTTCTCTCACACGTTTTCTCACTATTGAAAATCTGCAACGAAACTGGAAAGATGTGTGCTTAGACTCCATCACACGAGCTGAGCGATGCACAGTCCCACCGAGAGAATTATTTATCTTATTTTCACCGCTCCAACTAAAAACTTATAATTCAAAAATTAATATTAATATTGTGGTGGCGCGTGTTTCAAAAAAGGCCAGTGTAACGCAGCTTGCATGGCTTACTGAGCATTCGGCTTACGCTTGTTTCTGTTACCTCCTCTTACAGGACAATCGTTGGAACCTCTACTTTTGAGGAACGCTGTCACACAAAGTGGGTTTACTAGTGAGACAGGTACACGAAGTCAAAAAGTCCGGCTTGTCGGTTACGCCAGTTACTATTGCGTGCTAGTGTATACCCCGTTTAAGCATGTAATCCCTCAAACTGGCGAACTATTTGTCGTATTTCATCAAATTAACTTGCTTTGAGACCTTTTGAACATAAAATATTGATAAAAGTGGAATATCAGAGTAATGCCCGCTAAGTCAGCCATTATTCAGAAATTGTCAGTCTTCAAGCCACAAACCATGTGCAAGAACGCATGCTGACGGTGAAGAATGGTGTAAGATCTTCAGATTGTTCCGTTGACACCTGCTCCACCACTGATATTCCAGAGAAGATCAAGGCTGCTGCTCAAACGACAATCCCAACAGGAAATCTTAGCACACCACACGAAAGGAACAACACCAAACCATGCTCAGTTTCCACCATCAATGTAGTCGTAGATCAGGCTAGAAAAATAAGGGAATAAGAGACTAGAATAGCGAAACTACACAGTAAAATCGAGGATCTTACAGAAAGTTTGCATAAATTAGTTTGGATATTGGGCCTTATAAATGCCTCAAATAACATCTGCCATCACACCAACCCCAATCACGCTTATTGATACTAACCATACGGAATCGCACAAGCGGTTACACTGTGCAAGCAGTGTGGTGTTGTTTAACGTACCTAATAGAATACCTCCGTTGTCCATGGAAAGGGTCTTACCCGAAGCCAGTAAGATAAAAGAACAAGAGTGCTACTGCCCAAGATTTCGCAAGAAAGTACAGCAGAAGCACCGTCCATTGCTGCTACGGTTCGCGAGTAAACTTGTAACGAACGAATTCGTCAGGAGACCAGATCAAATCAGGCGTAAAAGTGCTCGGTGACAAGACGCCACTCAGAAGGGAAATATTGCGAGCCAATAGTTCCCGAGAAAAGAAAACAGTCAACAATCTGATTGATCTGACTGTAGATCTCGACTGCTCCACGAGTTCTCTGAACTCGCAAGCTGCAGCTGGAAACGCTGTTGAGTCGCCGGTTCAGGCGAACACTGAAAAACGAACCACGTTTAGCTCTGATAACGCCAGACGCGTTCAATTTTCTGCAACGAAACTCACGGTTATTGTTAAAAACCTACCCCCTAGTGCTCAACGTCTCCCTCTGTCAACCGAGGCCTTGATTAGAAAATTCTCTAGACCTAAGGCATACACAGTTACTCAGAACACTGGAAGAAGCAGCTTAAATGCTCGTGATAATGACGCGGCTGCGCGAGCAGGGTCATCCACTTCTTACTAGAATAAATTCTCTTCATTATACGGAGTAGTCGGAGATACCAACAGCAAGTCCAAAACACCTGAACAATGCTCTAAATCAACAGTAAGACCTGTAAGGTGCTTACCAGAGAACAGTATTTCGGATTTGCAATATAAGAGTAAACCAAACGAACTTCACAAGCCTTATGAATCTGGTTTTGAAAACCACTCTAAGGAACAACGCTTCGCGTGTAAACCCGCACAATTTGTCTCTCACTGCTTCCAGGTCAACCTACTACTATACCAGGGATCGCGGTTACCATTCATTATCCAATAGATCCGTAATAATTCATCTTACTACCCCAAATAAGAGCGCTACTAGGAACCAAGTTCCCAATATGTATACATCGGCAAGTACGTCGCCAACTGCTTATGTTAACAACAAAAATGTATGCCAAACCAGCCCCTTTTTAGTGCGCCTTGCGACAGTTCATCAACCGCCACCTGGCCCCCCTCTCCGAGTTCCACTATGTCATCCCTCCATAATGGCACCCTTCCAGCACATCATACCACGGAGCGAGACTTTCACGACCTCCACTCGAATACGAGCAGAAACTCGGTACATTCCTTGGATCAGGCCTTTCCATGTGATATCTCGCAGCCCACTACCCCATCTGTCATGAAGTTCTTTAGCAGTTTATCTGCTATATCTGGCAAAAGTATTTCGTAAGTTTATTACTAATGAACGCAAGATCGTTGGTTAGTAAGATGCACATTTTCAAACCCTCTGTCTTTTTATATACTCCACATATCATTCTCGTAACTGAGACGTGGTGTTCTTCTAACACCCCTGGTATTCAGATGAACATCGTAGGGTATCACATGTTCCGTAGGGATCGTCTCACAGGACGAGAAGGTGGGTGCATCATTTACCCAAGAGAGCAATTTTCCGCAGTCACACTTGATGAGTCTATACTTCATAAACTCGAGGACTCGTTGTGAATAATGGTCTTTACTGGTTCTCGCGAGCTACATATAGGATGTATCTACAGACCGCCTAATGTTGCGAACAATGATTTGACTGACTTTATGGGGATAGTGAATCATGTGTCCAACATGCCCTGTGAACACAAACTAGAAGCGATGACTTTTACGTGCCTAATATCTACTGGGCCTCATTCTCTGCTTCAGCAAAACAGGCAGAATTCCTTTCATGCATATAGCTGAAAGGCTGGAACCAACGCGTCCTGATGCTCACCAGAAAGGGACATATTTAGGACCTTATATTTACCATAAGTATTTCGTCTGTAGAGACATCCGTTCTACAAGAATTCCCGGGAAGCGACCATAGTGTCGTCGAATGTCTGTTTAGTCTCAGTATGGCTACCATACCGACAGTTGTACTCTGTCGTCCCATCGAATTCATTGATTTGGATGCCTTGATCTCCTTAGTAAGATCCTTGAATTGGAACACCTTCTTCGCACCTCAGACTCAAGCATAGCAGCCGGAGAATTTGCCAAACATTCAACGATTAGTATCAACGTTTTGGCCCCCGTTAAATCAAAACGTGTCGACTCGTATGTACAAGGTGAAGTCCTTACTCCGAAAGAGACTAACAGACTTAAAATGCCTAAGTCTAGTTACGGAAGAACACGACTTTTCCCTGGTGATTTAAATGAGCAAAATGTTTGAACACATAGAATGTCAGACGTAACTCCGTCAAATAAACGAAGAGAACCTCGTGTTCCGTAGTAAGCAGAGAC
This sequence comes from Paragonimus westermani, assembly GCA_008508345.1. Classification (NCBI taxonomy): domain Eukaryota; kingdom Metazoa; phylum Platyhelminthes; class Trematoda; order Plagiorchiida; family Troglotrematidae; genus Paragonimus; species Paragonimus westermani. Next base: position 13,688 of record QNGE01007295.1, on the reverse strand, counting down.
GCGATAAACTAATGCAGCTGGTGAGACAGAGAAATTCCATGAGGGACCCTGCTAAAGGAATTATTACTCTCAGAGACAAAACGGTTGTCGATGACCCTGTAGCGATGTGCGAAATCTGTAAGTCACATTTTGCTGCCTCCTTTAGCATAGAAAGCACTTCACTACCTGCTAATATCCCATTGAAAACAGATAAAGTTTTGAGTAATGTTCTAATCGATGTTCGAAGTATTCGTTCACAGTTAGCTAGCATTAGGCACTCAATCCATCCTGGGCCAGATGGTATCCCACCAACGGTCGTTAAGCAGGCAGGTAAGGATATACCCATCCTCTTACTCAACTTGTTCAACCTATCACTTTTACCCAGCACATTCGCTCCTCATTGGGTAACCTCAATTATTATGCCCCGTCACAAGAGTGGTCCAAGGTAGGACGTTAGTACCTATCGTCCCATCAACCAAACGTCAATCTGCACAAGAATCTTTGAAAGCATAATGAAGGTACATATAGTAGAGTTCTTAGTGAAACAAAACCTTATAAACCTTTCACAGCACGGTTTCCTCAGTGAGCGCTCTTGTATGACATGTCAGCTGGAATTCTTAAACCATATATCGACGTCCGTTGACGCAGAAAATGCGGTAAGTATCATACTCTTGGACATGCAGAAGGTTTTGGATCGTGTGCCTCATAAGTGCCTCTTAATCGTTTGGCATACACGATACCTTGTATAGCTGGTTGTCGTCATACCTCGAAGGTCGCACTCAAACAGTCGAAATAGGGGAGCATTACTTAACACCAAAACCAGTGACTAGTGGGGTGGTCCGAGGAAGCGTTCTGGGTCCGTCGCTTTTCTTAATGTTCATAAATGATTTATGCGACTTTATTACACATGGCAGAGCCCTTTCTGTTTGCTGACGATATCAAAATCGTTTACACCTTCCGTCAGCATAGTAACATCAATTTCTGTCCACAAAATATACGACAGGATCTAGCGTCCTTTCAGTTGTGGTGCAGAACATGACTGATCTCATTCTCAGCGGACAAATCGAACATCACCACTTATGGTTGTAAATTACCTCAAGGCTCTCTCTCACTAGGTAATTGTACTATTTATACAGCCACTTCGGTCAGAGATCTAGGAATACGGTACTCAAACTCCCTCAATTTCTCTGAACAAGCATGCTTCCAGGTAGCAAAAGCTAGGAGAACAATAGACTGTATCAAAAAGGCGTTCAGTCTACCAGCTGCGAAGCTAACGCACTACAAAATGTGTTCTCGGCCTCAACTCAAGTATTGCACTTTTATTCACTACCATCTAAGCAAGTCTGATCGGAATGTGTTGGAAAATCTCCAACGATCCTTTACCAGAAACTTATTAGGGTATTCTTCTTCGCAAACCTACAGACAGTGCTATGAAAACTTGGTAATAATCAACTTTCGTTGCGTAGACTAAAGTTGAACCTGACGCTGCTGTGTAAACTCATACAATCAGATGTGGTTACCACAGTGTTTACCCTCTAATTACAACACAGCCCTCCATATAGTCTAAGAAATAAGGGCTCCACCTTGCAAACCCTGATATCCCGGAAAAATATAAGTGCAAACTTTTTCCTCGTAAAGTATTCCTACATTTGGAATGAACTTCCAAATGAAGTTAGAGCCAGTAACAACATTCAGCATTTTAAAACGGTTTGGACGACTATCTTACGTTGACAAACACAATGTCTATCTTCAAACTCTCTGTATCATCTGATGACATTTTTGAGTGTAGTCTGGGAAACATTTAGCCGTCAGACGCGCATTACGTGGATAACCACCTCGCTGTCTAACGCCCCTCAAAAACAGCCTGCTTGAAACATTTTGTTATATGGTTTATTCATAAGAGCATTTAACATATGACCCACTGCGCGCTCGCCAGACCGCTCACAACTCAACTTTATTTTACTGACATGCGTTTATCCATGTAAATGCAATGCCCAATATGCTAGGAAATGTGAAGTCAGCGCTTAATTATAAGTTCAGCAAAACATCGTCATGTGAGCTTTAGTTATCACGCGCACACTTCATGCGGCCCTCCAAACTGTCGACACAATTCTCCGTTTGCCCGAATGAATCTCGAGTGCATAGCAAAATACCACAACAAATGGTAGAAAGAGTTATATACTCCAATAATCATGGCAACAATGATAATAATATCGTATGAGTTCCTTGTCGAAAAACTTCGCCAGCACATTGTCCGTCATAGTAAGTGCTAAAACCTCATATTTTCTCATCTAACATGTGGAAAGCATCCTCTTTCCGATCTCCATATTATGCATTGAGCGGGGAAATTTTTCTACGACGGATGGACGCACGGAACTTCGTCTTAGCTGTACGTTCTGCGAGATGTTCAACTTTTCGGTGTTTGCGAGCAATTGACGGAATCCAGCGTTTGAATCTGCCCAAACGTTCGCTGGATTTTATCCCCTAATAATGAAACGCCTCAAAGATATGTTTGGGCCTACTTTCAGAAGTGGCCTTGAAATGTTTGAAAAATTGCCCACCCCACAAACTTGTGAAAAGTAAATTAGCGTGATATCCCATTTTTGAGACTAAATCTGTTGAGCGTGCAAACCATCTCCTATACTGTTGCGTGCGTTAAATTGTTAGAAACTACATTCATTTGCATTTTGACGACGTCTTTCTTGACAGCAGGCTTCACTCTTGTGTTACTGTTTATTTATTCGTCTGTATGGTTTACTAATACTAACATATATTTCTCAACGCATATGTGAGATGCACGCTGGGTTATGCGCCGTTACCGCGAATATTTAGAAACCACACAAAAACGAATAAATAATTACTAGCACAAACGAGAAGCCTGCCTTCGAGAAGGACGTCGCCAAAGTGCAAATGACTGTAGGTTATGAAACTTTGACGCACGCAACAGATTAGAATATGGTTCGTTCGCATAGTTTGTTGGCGTGATATAAGGCCTTCTTTGTAGCTGGGAACGCCAATTTACCTTCGGAGGAGAGTTCAATGGGCTTGCGTTTTGAGTCAACTAGGTCGGTCAGGGGTTTCAGAATGTTCGCGCAATTGCGAATGAAAAACCGGTGATATTTGAGTATGCTAAAGAATCGCCGAAGTTGGATCATCGTAGTGAGAATTGGCTAAATTCAGTTAGACTCGAGCTTATCTGGTTGGATTGTTTGTGGGCATATTTGGGCTTGTGAAGTAATCGCACGGCTAATCTTTCTTAGCTCCGCGTGTTTGTTGACCTATCGACGCCGAACGTTCATCATCCCACGTTGTGTGTAAAATTATCTGTAGGTCGGCATTGGGAACCAACCCTCAGCGCTGTATTTCTCTTGAGCAGTGGCCTATCAATTTCATGGATGAATCGTTTCCTTCCGCCTTGGATACGCTTTTCTTTCACTGGCACACGCACCTTTTGTACACATCCGCCACCATTATAGATTCTTCTGTTGTTACTTTATTCATTGATCGATTGATTAGGCCGCTACGAAAATTGATATGCGCGACAATTTTTTTATCAGTACCTTGTCCATTTTCTTGTTATTTGTAAGAGTGCTAGACAACAGTGTGGATATTAGCATTAGTGGCAAACACAGTGTTGCTTCAAAACTGCCTCAGTACTGTGCCCGAATCCCTTCACTGTAGTCACATCAGATTGAGGCCGTCTTTAATACCAGGTGGGTAACATCAGAGGGAGCAAGATTTTCATACGTGGGGTAATCCCTTCTTTTAAATTTCTCAGCGGATGTGAAAGATATGTTTGAATAAGTCACATCCAATTTCCCTTGTACTATTTTAAGGGACACCATCATAAACCTGTCTGGGAAATCAGAAGCTGAACTGTCACACGACTTGTTCGATTCGGTTGAGTAATTTGATCAGTCTCCATCTCAATTGGTACGTTATATGAGAAGCTTTTTGGGCTCGCTGAAGCTTGACGACGTCTTCTTGAGGCATTTGTGGGCAAAAAGTTGTCTTCTGCGGCATATTTGGACCGCCATGGATTATGACAATTCAGTCGACAACTTGGCAGTCTTTGCGGACAAGGTGTCGGAAGCTCTGCCACCACAGCGGGCGTTTGCCAAAACAACGACCATTTTTACATCGTCCTATTCAGCCTGAACAACTGAGGATGGTCGAAAACATTTGATAGAGAAGATATGCCACCGTATGTATGGTATGTCTGTGCAAATCAGCGACCTGAAGAGGCACCCATCCAAAAGCTGTACATGATTCGACCCTCGCGTTCAATCAAGGTGGCGGTGATACCACCAAAACTACCGGCATCAAGCGGAGAAATGTACCCAGTGATGTGCTTTCTGAACTTGCCACACGTTACCGTCAAGCCGGCAGGCCAGCCAGTAACGGAGGTGAGTGTTGCTGGCCAAGAAGATACCAATCGCCTGTTTTACTACAGGGACCAATCGACAGGCTTACGGTTCATCATCACATCACTTCAACAGACATCAACCGTCTGCCATATAAAGTGGAGTCTAACTGAATTTATCCAACTCTCACTACGATGATTCAGCTTCGACGATTCTTTAGCATACTCAAATATCATCGGTTTTTCATTCCCAATTGCGCGAACATTCTGTAACCCCTGACCAACCTAGTTGACTCACAACGCAAGCCCATTGAACTCTCCTCCGATGGCAAATTGACCCTCCCAGCCGCAAAGGAAGCCTTATATCACACCAACAAACTATGCTTTATTAGTTGCGATTCAACCGTTTGTCCCCTTCTCTTCACGGATGCATCAAACGCTGCCGTTGGCGCAGTCCTAGAACAATCCGTGAATGGTAAGCAATTACCCTTGGCCTTTTTCTCCCAAAATCAATAACCAGCACGGATGAAGTACAACACCTATTGGACATGAGCTGCTGGCTATTTATTTGGAGATCCGTTACTTTCGACACCTTTTTGAAGGCTGACACTTTGTTGTGCAAGCCGACCACAAACCCCTAACATTTGCTTTTCACCTCAAACCTGATCGTTATTTCCCGCGTGTAATCAGACATTTGGACTGCATCTCCCAATTTTCCACAGACATCCGACACCTACGTGGTGACACCAACATCGTTGCAATAGTGCATATCCTCCTCACGGCCGGGATTTGAACCACGGCCACGCATTCATGAGGCAACCGTATTGACCACTGCTCTATTGAACTCGTATTAGGCACGACCGAATTATTAAATCTGATAGCTCAGCCACTTTTGCTTGTGAACAATGACCAGATTGTCCGATCGTCTCGAGAGGAGGCACAGTGACTGTCCCGTCAACCCCAATCGATAACCCTGTGATCAGGACTTCCGAGAAAGATCGAGATCACTAATCTGGTTAAACCTGCAAGGCGATATTTTAGATTACTGACGAGTGGTCGGGGAGTTGACTCAGTTTGAAGCTGAACATCACCCACATCACCCACTGGTGAGCTCTAATGAGGGTAAAACTCGAGTCCAGTGCTTCTTCTCAAAAGAGGCTGACTGATAGGTATATCTAATTGCGACCGAATGTGGGTGATGTTCAACTTGAAACTGAACAAAATCCCCGAATACTTATCATCAGTATGATGCTTCAGTTGTATCCACCTCGGAAAATATATTGCCTCCGACGTTAAAACACAAAAACAAACCCTGTACTACATCACTGATTACCGGTGACCAGAATACGTCTGAAGGTGAGTTCCGTGTTTTTCATCCACGCAGGTGAGTCCAAGTGAAGGTGTTGAACAGTGATTCTACGGGCGTTGCTGGCAATCATATGTGATGCCACACCCACAATTTTACTTAACGCTTACCGTTAGACCCGCACGCACATCGAGAAGAGGGCTGCTACCGAAGAATAATAGAAAGCAAGGAGGCTGCAGCAATTCGGTTGGGATATTGGAGATAATGACGTACAAACAATGTATGCATTCCGACACTTCCGTCTCATTTTCACCATAAATCGTGGCTCTGTGACTGTAGGGTGCACGTAGACCAACCGTGGAACAAAGACGTCAGCGCGGCAAAGCACGAGACTTCATGGAATAGCCTGCTTTGCTTTCTGTTTAACCATATTGCTTCTTGGAAGGCATATGAAGTTCTGCCTATTGGGGTTCATGTAACCCTATAAACTTGCCGAATTTTACCCTACCACAATGTCAAACCAACTTAAGCCAGATTACAGTGAGCAGTAAATATGTCGAACAGATCACACCAATTCTTGTTTACGTTATGTCTGAAAGTCCTCAGCTGTACTCTTGCCTGCTTACCCACGGTGGCCCCCAAGTCTCCGTTGTTTCCAGTTCTACGTGGTGAGGGTTATACAGTTTTTCTTTTTTAAGCTAACGACGCCCACTTCACGGATTATCGAATGCACGAGTTGGGGAGAAATGATTTGCGACTTATAGAACGCACGTTTACTAATCATTCTTTGCTAACTTCTTCTATCTACCAAACCATAAATTTCAGCTAACTTGTCAATGCATTACATGTGTAACGGAGTGAAAGCACCGAGGAAAAACGTTTCTCTGAAGATCGGGGCCACAACCGGAATCAGGAATAGTAACAGAAACCGACAAACATGAGCCAGAGTATCAGCAAATCATGTACACAACTTTCAGTGTCGAAAACTCAAGTGGCTTGAAGCACACGACGGCGAAATGCGTTATGGTATCTCAATATCAAATAACCGCGATTTGGTAGTGTCCCTGATAAGAGTATTAGGCAGCAAAACACGCATATTTCAAATTGCTGTTTAATTCCGTCTACTACCATTCACGCGTTATTAAAACTCATATATTAGCAGGCAGCTGATGTGATCGTTTACCACCTGCGAATAATTTTCAGGTCAATTGGCCGGGGGAACACACGAAAGTGCGTTGGCGGTTGTAGTGTTTATAGGAAGATCTGGATGAGGTGATTGTTAATTGGCTGGTTTGTGGTATAAAATCTGGCTTTGGTGCGTGAGTCGGGAGATAACCGGTTTCCGCGCAAGATGTCGGACCTCAGAGGAGTGTTTCCAAAATACTTTCTAGACGGTTTACGTTGTGACACGTTCGTCGAATTTTGTAGGAAGTTGCGAAAGTTTCAGTTGGAGACAGAAACCAGCTACGTTCTGAGGAATTGTGTAACACGTGCAGAGTACAACTTGAAATCGGGAAGAAAATTCCGGACTGTGTAGTTTACAATGGATGTTATCTTTTATGTGTGCATTACACTAGGAATAGCTGACGAGTGGAAAGCGTGGGGCGTGAGTGATTATTTTGTTTTCTTCATGGGGGCATGGTGCTACAGGCTTCAGGCTTTTCAATGTTCCCCGAGTATTCATGTCTCGTACAAGGAGGGAGGTCTGCGTACATCGCACAGCTACTTGGTACACTATCACTGGACAAGTTAGGCCGACCTGAGAGTATATCTCGCCAACCGTAGACCGGAAAGTACGGCGGAGGTGGCTGTATGTGAATTGCTGGATAGTTTCCATAGGACTCTTGAAGTCATCGGTTACGTCAGGCGTGAGTATGACATGGTGATGAATCGTAGTGATGTAAGGTCGTTAAGGGGGAGAAAGCGATTGTGGGAACATGTGGATTGCGATCTAAAGTGCACTCAGAAGATGCCAGAACCCGTAGGACCTATGTAGTTGAAAAACGGACGATGAGGGCAGCTTGTTCGTTTCGTCTTTCAGGACTGAATGGCCTCAGGAACTGTACGTAAACTATGGGAGTGTTGTCATAGCGAATTCCAGAGCTGAGTGCAACAACGGAGCTTACCACTTATGGCATGTTGTTGTTACGGATTGCAGTGATAAAGGTGGGGGCGTATTTTACGTTTTTTCCAATGAAAGCTTGTTACGTTACAAAATCATGCTGGAACTCTTTAAGCAGCTGATGCCAACAAGGGATGTTGAGGCGATCGTGGTGGATAGGCACCCGACACAACTTGAATGTTTGGAAGAATATTTTCCTAATGCTAAGATTCTGTTATGTTCAGTTCCTGTGAAACAGAATGTGCTTGGTGGATGTAGGAAATTGAAGGGGATATATTCGGAGGAGAAAAATTTGCTCACTGAAGAAATGAGTGAACTGTTGTATTGCACATCCGAGGAGGAGTTCATTGGGTTAGTTAGCAGCATTTGCAGTTGCAACAGGGAGATTGGTGAGTATCTGCAAACTCGCCCGCTACCTGTGAGAGAGCACTGAGCTGCTTATACATTGTGCGCTACTGGAATGGGACTAATAACACGGTAGAAGTGGGTGATAAATATGTCAAGGGTAGCCTGAATCGAAGTAAGTACCTGGAAATTAAATTCCGACGGATTCTTACAATGCCGTTAGTGAATGGTGGACGTTCTGCGGGTGAAACGGGCGACGTGGGTGCACTGAAATACTTACCCCGTATGCACTAAGGATAGCTAGGAGTGACTGGAAGAAGGCTGTTTGCGTGCCAAACATGCAACCGGGTAAAGTGAGGTTTGCTGATGCGCACGTCGTCAGCGATGGCGATCGTGGGGCCTGTACGTGTTCGTCCTTCAATAAATGGGAACTATCATGCAGACAATTTGCTTGGTGTTGTAGTAATGACCTTGTCGATGCAAGCAATATCTTTCGAAAGAGTAGGTGGTGGTTGCCGGATTATTCGCAAAGCTGCTCAGTTGACGGTGCACGCCAGGGTCGTTTCATTAAAAGAAAATTGAAAAGTAAGTCAAGTGAGGGTTATAAGTGGACTGTGTGAGCGTTGAAACAGTTCTTGAATATATATATCGGACGAAAAAGTGTTCATAGGGTTGTGTGCGGACCTCGACCCCGAGGCTGAAAGGCACAGATCCTCTCAACCTGAGGTATGCTAGCCATCCACATCCATGACAACTCGAGAAATCTATGCAGAAAATGTCCCCAAAAGTAGTCTATGGAAACCAGCTAGCAACAACGGACGACACAATTTTTGCTAGGAGCGACCAGTTACGCCACATCCGCAGCAACCCATCGTCTAGGTATGTCGCAAAAAGATTGAGGGCGGCGTTCACAGAAAGCACATTCCCCCCGTGGACGACCATCATTCTTCGAGATGTGGCCGGGAGGATTTGGCGGGTGAGGACTAAACCGACTGAATCCCATGTGACAGCTGTTGCCGTTGGTGGCATCAGCGGTGTGCAGGATACCAAAATTTTGTTGACGTCTTCATATATCGATTGTGCTAATGAGTTACAGGTTTTCTGTTCCACCGTTTGCACCGCTCACTTTCATTCGCACCCTCACCATGTCATCCGTATCCGCACTGCTTCCTTGCATTAACCTTTTCATGCCATGCGTTTTAACCAACCTCATCTGTTCAATCAGTTTTTCCCCGTCCATCCCGTTTTGTCACACTCGTCAGTTCCGTCGTTACGTTGCAAGATGGATGGGGCTGTTGCAAAATCCAACCTCTCTCAGGGCGCTGCAGCAGTGGCATCCATCTCCAGGATGGGCTAACGGGGCACTGGTGCTCAAGTGAATAACCTTTGTGTAGGGGAAAATTACAAAATATATCTTCCACAAAAATACGTATTTCCGCCTTTTACAATGAAGTAGGTGTGGGTGCGCTTGGTGGAATAGAAACGATTGCAGTTACCCGAGATGCATGACCACCATGCAATGATACTGCGGTTGTAGAATTACTCTTGACGTCAGATGTAGACTACTCCGTACGGGTGCAATTCACAGCGAACGTACATTTCTCGTCGATAACCTGCAAGCAACTGTGATACAGTCAACCTGCTGCCGTAATCCCACAGTGCACCGTAGGACGGAATGCCCATGTATCATTCGTTATCTTTGTATCATCGTGAGTTTACTTCAACCGACTATCGTTACATTCTTTAGAAAACTCAGGAGAACCCTACATCTAACTCTGTTCGTACGGTTTACCGAAGGATCCGGCTACACGCGGACGTATAAATATTGTACATGGTTCCTTGTTGTCCTCAGAGCGTGAGCACACCCCACCTGGTTCATAAAATTCTTCTCAGTTTCCACCGCGTCTTCCCATGAATCGTGCATGTTGTTCTTCACGGTTGACAGTCAACTATCAATTCACTTGTTGCTGTCTGTTACATTGCGTAAGGTGTTCTATGGGGACACCGAATGTAGCCAGGAATATTGAGTTCCGTATGACTTACAAACTCAAGATTGTACCACGGTGTGCAGTTCGGGCAATACAAAGAAAGCATCAGGTTATTGCAGGTTGTATCCATTCGATTACTATCCGGTGCAGTGTACCTGAACTCGTACGCCTTGCGTCTTCCACTAAATCCACATTTCCTATCCATTTTATCATATCCAGCATCTTACACATGTGCTGTCCCGTTTGCCTGCTCTTCAGGTATGACTCCTGTGCCTGCTGCAACGTGCCTGATAGAAACCCACCATCCCTGGAATCTAAGATACCCAGAGCAGACTGAGTTCACTTATGTGGTGAATTTTCCATGGAAACCAAATTCAAGCAATGCAGGAGCCTTGGAATCCTTCCTTTTATGTTCTCCCCAATCGTGGTCATTCACTGCTGTCAATACCTGCTCCGCAAGGACCACTCTAACGAAGAAGCCAGGCCTACATGGAAGTGACCAGTTGGGATTGGGTGTCATGATGAATCTGTTTAAATACGAGCAATTCCTCGCACATGCTCAGAAAGTTCATATATGTGCGGTTGCTACATACTTCCCCCTTCAAATTCGCAAATATAGGAGGAAGCAGACTGCGAGGAAGAGGCTGGGAAACAACGCCAATAATTGAGGACAGCGATGGGGCTGGACCCCACCAGTTCTCCTCAGCTGTTCCACCAACCCTCCAGTGGGGCCTCTATGTCCAGACGGCCAATGCTGGTTGGCCAACTGATTGGCTAATGGGGAAAAAAACTATAATCTCTCGGAAAGTAAACATAGACTGCAACGATGAGATCTAAATTTAGAAGAAAGATTTGTAAAGTGCAGTGCAAGAAGCATTACAATACAGGAGAGGAAGTAAGTGTATCCCACAGAAGATAGGGATGGAAAGCGAAAATATCACTGAACTATCAGAAGCCAGGCGGACCATTCATCATACAGTACACCAAAAAGGCCGAAAAGAATGGATAGAAGACCACAGACACTCAAGTTTCTGAAGAGGAGAGCGGATTAATTGTCAACGACCGGGATGATGGCCGATGCAGTCATTAACAGAAGTATAATGGATCCATTGATATGACCTACCTGAGCCTAACGTACTCGTCGTCTCTTCACCGACGGTGTGCTATAAGTAGGTTGATGTCCTGCTGACCCCAAACGGTCAGCACACTCGTGGCCGCACACATCGCAACCTCATATAGTCACGTCACCGCGACCTATGGCACTGAAGGTTTCCTTGCGTGCCGCACGCTTCCGCTCGTGGCCGTGCTAAAGTTGCTCGTTGAACTTTCGCACGCCCGCCCGACCGAACCGTATTCCTCCAGGCCGTCCGGTTCAGCGCCAAATCTCCGCAACATCTGAAATCAATGTTACATCGTGAGTCTTACCCGCACAATATCCTGGTACCTCCGCTTTTGACCACCGGGATTTCGCTTTCCTGTTTTCACTTGTCCTTACAGTAACTGCTTCGGGGTACGGTCATCGCCCATCCGACAAACGTGACCAAGCCAATGAGGCTGATTGAGCACTAACATGGCTTAAATCCCGTCCATGCCCGCTTGCTACATTACCTCAGTGTTCGGAATCATGTCCGACCACCGAATACCCAAGATGCGCCTCAGACACTGAACATGGAAACGGCTCAAATAGCTCACGTTCCGCTGATACAGTGTCCACGTCTCACTGCCGTACAGCAGGATAGACAGCACCATTGAGCGGTAGACACACA
>QNGE01007293.1:11529-24119 GCA_008508345.1 Paragonimus westermani | reverse complement strand
AGACTGGATAGATGGACCGAAGATCGCTTTAAGCGAATCGCAGAACTCCTTATGCTGCCGACAATCCGCGAACCCCCGCATGCGCTCGCCCTGGTTTCTCCACCAGTTGTTCTCAATTCCGCGAACACGCTCGGTCAGTTGTCGGCGGATACTGCGGAACGTTGCCTTCTTTGCTCCGTTGGCTGGGTTTATTGTAGATGTGGCGAACGCGGCGTTCCTTTCTTATACCAAGCTGGAGATAACCACGTTGTTGTCATCGTACCACTCTGTGCGTCTCTTGCGCCCCACACCGATTGCTTCTGTGGCTGCTGCCATAATCTGTTTCTGGAGGTGTTGACACATACCCTCGGGGGTAGTGGATACAAAAGCGTTGTGCAAACGAGCGACTACTTCATTTTACAAGACAGTCGTCTTCTCGGAGTTCTCCATCCGTTTGACATCCAACTTTGTACGTTGTCTGGAAGATCTACAGTAAACAGTCTTACATACATGAACAAACAATTTGGTCTTGACCAGTCTGTGCTCTGTGCTACATTCGGTGCCGTGCATCATCCGCCTAATACGCAATTCATGAGTGTCACGCTGCCGCACAATCATGTAGTCAAGCAAATGTTGGTGACCGCTTCGTGGATGAGTCCACGTCGTGATGTCCCTCGTATCCAGCTGGAATCGGGTGTTCGTGATAGCCAGCTCGTGAGTAGCACACAAGTGCAGCAGAAGATCACTGTTCCCGTTGAATAAACCAACGCCGTAAGGTCGGAGGGCTCCCGGCCAAGCTACCGAGTCGTGTCCAACTTGAGCGTTGAATTAGCCCGGAACAAATAGTCGATGGCCCACTGGCGCCGACCGGGTTGTGGTGGGCATCTTATCATAGAACCGGTCCGTTGTATCATCAGTGTGACATACAGTTGGACTATAAACACTAACAAATGCAACACACTTACTTCGACTGAGTCGCAGGTGTATGGAAAACGTTCGAGGGCTGATGCAGTGCGGTTAGCCTATCATCAAAGCATTGATGCGATCAGCGATTGCTTAAGAGATACCATGCTCCCGAAAACCGTCTGCCGGGTAAACTTTTCAATAGGTGCACCCATCACCTTCTTCCGGCGACTTACTTTGGTTCGCAAGACTTGCCTTACTCAAAGCTGTTGAATCGATTTCATGTCCATGCAGTTCCATCGCGGTCAGGGCGGTGCACCGTTCCGGCCGTTCTGTGACGCTGCATCGACCCAGTAGCTTGCGCACGTTCCATATCCCAGTGGTAAGCGTCTTACTCTCCCGGGCCTGTCCCAGGTTGGTCTTCGGGGCACTGAAACCTTAATGAGCGTTTTCTGCTCGAGAGTTCGTGTTGGAGGGGAGAAGGTGGGTAAACGTCTGGTATATATATATGTGTATATATGCATGTATGTGTATATACATACACACAAGTATATGCATTTAAAGGGTATGTGCACATGTGCATGGACATGTGTACACGTCATATTTACATGTATATGTATACACATACGTACGTTTATAGTATCATGGTGCTCGTTCCTGAGTTCGTACGCCCAAGGATTCCCCAGCCTTATGTTAACGTAAATCGGAAGGCACAGTGGGAAGACGGTGAACATACAAACACACTATTTGCTGATTTACTCACCATTCACAAAAGGAATTCAACGTAAAATTTGAGGACGCTATGTAGTGGGACGTGAGAGAACCTTGAGCACAACCGCAGGATAGCCGCCAGAGGGGGCGAATGTCGACAGAAATTCCAGTCGACCTTCAGGATTCAAGCAAGCGTCAGATTGGTTAAGCAACGTTCCCAACAGTAATGGCTAAAACGCCGTTATCCTGGTGAATGTAGCTTGCAGTAGTAGAAATGGCGCGGATTCATTATACAGCTAGGGGTGAAACCGCAATACCTACACCAACACTAACTTTGATATTAGTGGTTTGTAGCAACCTTACATTCACAAGGTAATGTGAATCGGCGCGACGGTAAGGCAAATCTCACATTGCGGTGGGTTTGGGATTTTGGGGACGTGGAGGGTGATCTCAATAAAACAAACATGTTTGCGTATATATATACATGTATGGGTAAACACATAAGTATGTTCACGATTGTATTTATACACGTGAAATTATATACGCACGTGCCTTAATAGGCTTGCATATGTTGAAAGTATGAGAATATTTACGTATAGAAACGTGATATATGTGCCACATTTCCGCATGTACACATGCGTATTCTTGTACTTTCGACGTGCATAAACATAATTAGGCGTATGTATTTATAGCTGCATGCATATAATCATATATATATATATAGTACAAACGTGTGCATATACAACACGTGTACTATACATATAATATATTGCCTATTATACATACACACTACATACACATGTACATATTTACGCGTGAACAATATATTGTATACGTACGTGTATTTATATATAGGCTTATGTATATGAACATGAAATTGTGTGGTTTCACACAGAAATTTATATATATATATGCACACATTTATAAAAATTCTATATGCGCAGGAAATAAGTTTCCCTATGTGGAATCGAACTACTTCATGCTTTATTTGTGTACACAAGCTTCTTTTTACTTGGGAAAATATTTCCGCACTCATATATACACGAGCGTGCATCTCTCCATTTCCATCCAGTTTAACGAGTTTCCCAAGGAGGACCCCGTGCTTCAAGATCGTTCAGTGCATTATTAAACCTTGCACATTTATTTTCCGTGAGCACGAAAGGGAAAACTTTCGCCATTCCGAGGGATGTAATTTATTCGTAGGTAGCAAAATCAGCCATTTTACGGCAATAGATTGAGAAATCCATGAATACCAGGTGGTGTTTAGGTGAGATTGCAAGACACCTCAGAAATCGTTGATTTTCTTGACGGGATGTTCACCAGGCTTAAAATGACTTGTTTTAGCCGACTGGTAATCGGTTTGTCCCTCATTTGGCGCCGAAAGTGAAATTATTAATGGCTGGTGTTGTGTCGGTATAACTCTGCTGTCCTGTGAAGTGGTTTTCATGTTTATTTATTATTTAACCATTTCTTGTTGGTGAATGATACATTATATGTAAACATGGTGGGATATGCCTTGGCACACATTCTGTCGGCCTAATGCAGAGGAATTCGATCTCATCCTACCTTCCACTTCAGGTTATGGGTCATTTACAGGGCTTCGGGGCCCGGGAATTTTCGAGATTCAGCGAACTAAGAAGTCATTCAGTTAGATACACGAAAGATTATGTAGTTGTTTTTACCTGCTCAGTTCAAACAACGATCGGGCAGTAGACGTTCGAATTATGATAATGTAAGTGTGAGTACTACAGAGTTCACGTGATGGATGGCGTATTGATGTATAAAATACAAGCAAGGTAAAGCAAGCGCCGTGGATTTTGACGTGTCCAAGGAGTTGTGTTCACATACTCCCTATTTCACAGTACCCGTGACACATGCTGCCAGTCACGCCCCAATGTCGTTAGGAGAAATACCAAGTTGATTGTTAACTCTTTTAGACTGGAGCCCAATCACGACACAAACGCCATCGTGTATGACACGCAGCCAACAAGTCGTCAAGTCACTGGAAGTGAAGTGAACGACTTCGAGTACAACACACCAAATGCTAAGGTGAGGCAGTATGCTGCGGATATTCATGGTAAGTATATAACGACCGGGAATATTTGTAACATCCTTCATTGGTTGAAGCCCTCGGCAATAAATGAGTGGGTTTGCTTACATTAATGTCGCAGAAAATCTGCCACTAATTCTGAATAATGAAGGTCGTGTCGTTGTGACCATAGGGTGCATGCGGGCTGACTGCCGAGCACAAACTTCAGCGCGTCACACCGAGAGTTTCCCTGGAGCGGCATTATTTATTGCGCGTTCAAAAATCTTACCTTTTGGGAAGCCTATGAATGCTCGCCCACTGGAGGGTTCATGTAACTGCATAAACCTGCCGGGTTCCTTTCGATCATAATGCCAAACAAGCTTATGCCCGAGTGCAGTGGGGAGTAAATACAGCAAACAGATAACACCGACCCGCGCCCATATCACGTCTGGGAACCATCAGCGCCAGTCTCATCAACTCACCCACGAAGCCCCCAAACATCGGTGGTTTCAAGTGAAACGTGGGAACGATAACAAAACATTTCATTTTTTCGCTGTGGGCACCTATTTCACGCATTATGGAGCACACAAGTTAACGAAAAATGGGTTGTAAATTTTATAGTGCACGTTTATTAATCATTCTTTGCTAACTCTTTTCATCTACTAAGTCACAAAACTTCCGCCATTCCGCCAACCTATTTCGCTATTAAATTAACGCGAGTTCTTGGCATCCTTGATAAGGATTTTAAGCACATTAAAAATACAATAGTTGCCACAGCAAAATACACACATTTCCTACTTTTTAGAATATCGCGTCTACTACCATTCAGAAGATATTACAAACTGACATTTTTTGGCTTACAAACGTATGCATTTATTACCTGCGGATAATTTTCGGCACCCCGAGGCCCCACCTTTGTTCGCTTTTCAGAAAGGCGTCACTACCATTATTAGTCAGTCAGAATGATCTTTGTTGCCGCTAGACAATCATCTCCAACGACCTTAGCTGAGTTGGAGTCCTGTAGTGTCCAGCGGTCATGTGGCTTCTCTAAGGATAACTGCTGCAGCCGTGTGTTCTTGCTTGCAAGTTTTGTACGCACGATTCTCTGTGCATCTTCTTTAAGTGGCCAGACATAAACTCAGTGCTATTTTCTTCCCTCGTGTGGCTTATTTTACGCAAAGAATCGTTGTTTTTTCCTGAAAACTCGCCTATTATTTCTTTTCCCAAGGTCTCTCAGCCGAACGCTGTTTAACTCGCTCGGAGTTCTTACGCACTTTTCGCTTGGGACGCTTCTGAGTGCCGCCGCATAAGCTACAGCCCATCTAACGTTTCTTTAATCTGTTTGCCTTGGTTGCTGCCGTCAGTTCCAGATCAGACTTGAACTAACTACGGCTTTTTTTCAAACTCCAACGCGGTCAGTCACAAGGCGGTGAAGACACTAAATCCAATTTCTCCTCAGATTTCTCGATGCTTGTTTTGTTTTCCATAATCAAGTATGAGAATACGAACAGGAAGCACAGGAAATGTGGGATAAACAATAAATTTACTGATGCAAACTGCAATGGTTCAACGGTTCAATTGGTTGAAGACGGAATTAGAAAACTGGAACGTTCAAAAATTACTTATCTCAATGCTCATGCTCACAAGGTTCCCAAAAGTAGGTTGAAATGGGGGGAAAGTATGGCATCCGAACTAGCGCAACAGGTGTTAGAGAAAGCAAGCCCTGAAAATTGCTACTGAGCTGGCGAAGACAACATGATCAGACAGGACGGTACAAGCCTTACATATGTGCGAACAGAAAAAGTTGCGTCCGCATCCTAGTATGCTATGCTGGGCCTCCAGTTTCAGGTGTTGGCCCCTCCTTGTCGAACGCCAACCAGCACCGATGGTCAAGAAACGTCATTGTCAAACAGTTTAACACAAAGTCACCTTCTAGCGATACTTCGACGATATTGTAAAAAACACACTTTCAGTTACTTTCGGCCTTACTTCATACGGCCTAGTTTTCTGGCTCTGGACTGTCCCAATGTGCAGTTCCCAGGAGCAATTTACCCTTCTGGCAGTATAGTGGCCAGATCACAGTTTAATTTTCCAGATGCGGCCAAATGAAACTGTTATAGAAGTTGAAAACAATTAGGGCTGAGTTTGAAGAAGAAACGAGTGAACAACGTCAGGGTGTTGCTGGCCTATTTGGCATTCAACTTGGAGTTCACAGAATTCTATACACTTTGAGAAACAGTGTTTCTTAGGTCCTTCTCAACACCAAATGTGTGAGGCGGGTACCCGTCGAGGTAATACGCGGTGTTTCGAGGGCTGTGAACGAACTCAACTTTACACTCACCGGCACTGAATTCAAGACGGTTTACTCGGGACCAGTCGACCAGAATGTCGGGGTCTCAGTGTAGATTAAAGTAGTCGTCGGTGGTGCTGATGAATTGCCAAGTTTTGACATCGTCAACAAACACCAATGACGGGGAGATGGTTAAAAACTAAAGGTTGTTGACAAGTGTCGAAAATAGTACAGAGATTAGAAGTGAACCCTGAGGTACTCCACCGAGACTAGGCCTGCAGGTGGGGAGTGTACCGCTGACGCGCTCCTTTTATAGACGGTTGGCAAGGCACGACTCAAGCCAGTGAAGAAGATTTCACTGTACCCCACATTGGGAAAGCCCGTCAGTTTAAACACCATGGTCCACGCCGTCAAGTGCCTTGACAAAGTCGAGATATACTACGTCTATTGTTTTACCCTGTTCGACCGCTTCCGATTAGTGGATATCATCAGCTTTGTGGTATGCGTACGGCCCTTGGGAAATCCTTGCTGTGCGTTACGGAAAACTCACGAGATGCAAGTCACTTATAATGATAGTCACACAAAGGGCCTTCAGAGTATTGGGGACGCTTGATAGCAAGGTAATTGATCTGTGATCACTGGGACCATCGCGCATTCTACCCTTGAAAACAGATGTTATGCTCCCGAGTTCTCGACTGCTGGTTACTGTTTCCCGGAAGGGCGGTTGCGTAACCAGTAAGCTAGGTGAATCAGCAACGGTTCGGCCGCTTCACGCGAGGTCTTGGAGGGTATATTGTCAGGGTGAAGGAAACTATCCGCAAGGTACCGAGTTTGGCAAACGCTACCGTGGAGGAAGTAAAAACAGTGCAATTTCAGTTGGGACGAGCTTGAGGAGCTAATGGTAACTGTGAGGCACTTTTGCTGTTTCTCTCTCAGAGCTAGTAAGTTCCAACGAGCCTAAAACTTTAGGTTTCTCCTTGCGAGTTGACGGTACAAATTGAAGAAAATTATTTGTACATTTGATATCTGGATATTTGATAGTGAAGATGGTCACGTCAAATTACCGGTATGCACCGACTCCTTAAGACAGCTAGTTTTCTGATTAACTTCATGTCCTGATTATTAATAGCATGTCCAAACATGTCGCTTCTCCAGAACAAGTTTTTCTGCTAGGGGGAGGTTAACCAAGGGCTTGTTCCGTTTGGTATCTGGCACTGGTGTAGATCCACAGGCGGCTGCGAAAGCATGGTAGTAAATTTCTCACAGAAGCCATTTAGAGTGGAGAGGGGTGAGGTTCATTCGAGAGTGCGTTTCCAGCTGGCCGCCTAGCTAATTCACGCCCAATTTTTTGGAGTTTTCGCGATTAGTAACCGTTCTGCTCACCATGGTCTCACGGAAACTGGAATCTAATATGACGAATGTGTGATTACTCAGTCCAGCGGAGCGGTAATTTGCAAATTTGTCAGCCGTCAACCCCTCATTGGTGAATAACTATCCATTGGTGAAGGATTATGGCCAATACGCCACCAAGCGAAACCAAAGATGAGTTACGTTAGTCCCAAGCCTCAGACTGTGTGAAAAATCGTGCAGAATTCTCAGTGTGTGCATATGAAAAAGTTGGGAAGTTAATTTCGGGTGAGTCGAACTTGCCCATCAAGAGAATGCGGGGACATTCCAGGGTGGGTAAAACATCCAGCCCAGGTAATAACAGCCCGCCTTTTGAATTATCTGAAGACGCAGTACGATAAGGCACTCCGCTATCCAACGATCAAAAATATCCAAGAGAATCAAGCGGCGACCGTTTTCCTCATTTGCAGCAAGTGCTTGAGTATTATACAGGAAGCTCTGAAGAAAAGTGTTGACATGGAGAGTCGATCCCCTCCCTTTACCTTTACTTCTTTCCGCAAAGAATATAGTCATACTCTCTAAAGCGAGCTCAGAATCCAGGTCGGAAGTGCCGATCCATGATTCCGTTATAGAAACAATCTGGGACCTCACGAAAGAACACGGTTTGCGAAGCTCAAGTAATCTATTCACCAAGCAAAGCCCATTCGCATATGTGCTCATTACAGAGTTAACGGTAGATAAATGAACGTTAACCTGAGATTGTGAAAAGAGTAATTAATTCCAAACGGACATCGTTGACTGCGAAGGATTCAACTGTAGTGAGTTTTTGGAGTCATCAGACCCACAGTAGGTTCCACCAGACGACCAATACGCTCGCAGTGATTGGCCTTTAATAAACCGCGTTACTCTTCAAGATGATCAGGGTGAGACGAAGTCCCGCCAGTGATAGGGCGACGTCGATGGTGTAACCATTCCAGCATGTGCAATGCCATCTCCTGCGGAGTGACGGTAATTTTGAGTAGTCTTAGTGGAGCTTTGCCGGACGTCGGCTTATGTCGTACGATGCGGTGAATAGTTTGAACCTAGATGTCGGTATGTTCAAATGCAGTTGACAGGAACGGACAATGATTCTTGTCATTTTCCAGGTCTTCGCCAAAGGGTCCGGGATGCCCTCCGGTTATTACACTGTGGAACCCGTCATTGGTTCAAGTCTCCTTCCTAACGAGCTTTTGCCTCAGGCTTTCAGCCTACAGCATATCAGGGTACACCGGGCCCCGAATTTGTCCAACAGCTTAACTGGCGCTAGGAGAACTTCCTCAGTCAAAATAGGCGACGAAAACGCGACCCTTGCTAACCGGGGTTTGTCAACCTGCGGCGAATCTAGTTTCACTGCTCACCTTGTGATAGAGTTTGGGACACGTGGAATTATGCCTAACTTAGAACATAAGCTCCTGCAGAGCTCTCGATCATGCTGGTCGTAGAGCTCGGAGTAGCTGGAAGCACACCACGGAACGTTATGAACAAGTAAAGAATCCTTCCGAGCAGAGGAACTGAACCTTCTAGGGGCGACGGTGTTGGCACTCCTGGAGGATGGTCAGCAAGGGGGCGCAACCGGATGTCACACACAACGAAAACACTTGCACTAACCTAAGAGGCGTCGATGAGTCTGCCCAGCCAGTGTAGAAATCTGCTGTGACACATCTTGATTTACTTTTAGGAATGGCCAGTTAGTTCTTCAGTGGCTCAACTATAGTTGACAGTTGCAGTTTGATATTTGTTGTAGTAAGTGAAAATGTCTGAGTCTCGATGTACTTGCAATAGCTTCTGGTAAGCGACTTATGACGAGAAAATGGCTTCTTCCTTCCATATCGAAAGAACGAACCGACCACTGTGATCTATAGTCAAGCACGATTCCGCTGTCAGAATTCTGATGTCTCAAACCGTTACTCAGATATGGATCAGTGCATGATTGGAATATTTATCTATACGCGCTTGCACAGACATAAGGGCATTTACCTGTACACATACAGACCACTTTGTCATGTAACCTCGCAGTGTCCGGTGGCTGAAGGCCTTGGTTGTTTGGAGTCTGCATTGTCCATGTTTTCATCGGTTTTTGTAGTTCAAGGTTTGGAGCCAGTTGGAAGAAGCTCCCGTTTGCTTGGTTCTCTCGGCGTTGTGGGCGTCAGTTCTGGCGTTCGTGCCCAGTAACGTTCCATCCTATCATGAGATTGAGTTGGAGTTCGAGTGTGCTAGAAGTAAGAGACTTTGGTTGGCTCAAATGGATGTCCACTGATCGGGCGGGGTCGGAGGGGTCATTTCGCACTACAAACATATTATTCCCTTAAACCTACAAAGGCTAAAATCTAGTGGACCTTGGTCAGAAGAGGAATAATTGAACATAAATATATGAATACCGAACCTTCCAGTGAGTGATTCGCTGACCAACGCGCAAGAGCTAGGCCTGGAGGTCATACTAATCAGATCGGTTCGGTTTCTGTCTGCGCTCAGGCAAGCGCCAAGTTCTCCGAAAATTTGCCACGAAAATACTTCGGGAGCACAGCAACATCGCGGGAACAGTGGATTCTTCGAGATAGAATGAACGAAGGCTGCTTACCCCAACGTTGGTTGTTCGGGCAACTCGCAAGGGTAACTCAACTCCTCGGTGGTGCATTTGTGCCCTCACGGTTGTCTTATTATTGATAGTTGGTGCTATGAACATTAAAATTCATGGAGTTTTCCAGAGCGTTGGACATATCCGGCTTGTTAGTCACTGTCAAGCCAGATATTCTTTCGCTTTCACTATTTTCTTGCCCAACATATTGCCTTACTAAAAACCCCTTTTGACGAAGCCGATATTTACCATTTTCGCTCACGCACTCTAGTACAGTGACACACAAGATATCCAGCCGTATTAGTGGACAGAAGAAATCGATTGTTCGTGGTCAATTAGGCCGGTACGATGCTGTTCAGGACGTTACACAGTGCCAGACATGCATAAGGTGGCACCATTTCAAGTGTGCCGGCCACGACAAAAACCGGCAGACACTTTTCACATTCTCGTAGAGGTAATATTCCTGTGTGAGCTGCCTCGTTCGAGAATTTCGTGCCCCGTCCGAGCCTCTGCCCATCCGCCCCACAAATGCTAGAAACACGACACGTTCAAGTGGGGCTGCAGGGCGTCTGGTAATGTTGGTGCACTGCAAATGGCTACACAGATCCGGTCGAAACGCGGAAAACTTTGGCTTGTTTAAGTACCGTGAATTTGCTCAGTTTAGTCTTGAGGAAAAACACGTAGCAGGCAAGCTTGTTTTCAGCGCATCTTCATCAGACTAAATACAACACATTTCTGTGGGCTCACCGGGGTTTGTGTGTTAGTAAGGCGAGGGACGGCGATCACTAGTGTCAAGCCAGTTGAAGCCATGAAACCTAGTTAAGTAACATCAGTAAACTGAGTTGTGAACGTTTTCAAAAGATCGGTAGTCCCGCATAACAGATCGATCTGGGCTGCTGATAGAGGGCCGTGGAGAGTTCAATGTTTTGATCAGGCATCTTTTTGGGCATGACGATGGCTTGTTCTAGAGGATCGCGATGTCTGGTGGACGAACCTTGGCACACTTCGAATGCACTCCGGAGACTCGATAGAAAGACCTAAACGAATCGACCGGGTTGATCAGATGGTTCGACTTGGTCAAATACGCAGCGACCGCCGATGAGCGGGGCTTTATCGATCCTCGAACTGGCCATGACGGATAATGCCCTCGCATGCGTTCAGATTGTCCCCTTGTCGTGCGACCTACCTAGCTTGTTCCGCAGGAACAAACGGAACGGTGAGCACAGAAGAAAGCAGCATATACAGGAGATATATATCGTTCGGCTAGTGACGCAAAGCTGATGTGGGAGTAAACTGAACACACACTTAGGCCGCTAAATGGGTTTTGTTAAACGTTTTCAGCATTGCTAACAGATTTGAAAGGCCATGTAATATAGATGGGTACTTTGTCCACAATGTGCGGTATATTTGCCTTTGCACTGATCATCATATGCTTGCAAATAAGCCGCACTGCATGGCTGCTTTCAATGACACAGATGATTACCATCGCTCATTCCACCGATATAATTCTCCCTGCGAGCCCATAGAAATGTGTTGTATTCAGCCTGAAGAGGATATTATTAAAACAAACTTGTTTGCTGCGCGGTTCTCATTATAAGACTTTGCTCGATTCAAGGTAACAGCGCTCGCTTTCGCGGGAGTAGAGGTTGTAAGGTTTTGCCCACTGCTCAAGATGTAGAGGCTGCCACAAACTTGAGAAGCGCAACACTCCAGAATGAAGGGCTTCCTTTCTGCGGACTGTTTTTGGTTCCATTCTTTCCAGGTGAACAAGTCATAGCGGTGTTGAATATCTCCTTCCCATAGTCGAAGCTCTTGTCCTCAGCCAGCGAACTTCAGTTTAAAGCTACCAAATAGTACTTTAAAAATTTTACGAAGTTATCCGCGAAGTTGATCAAGGAGGATATGCTGGAAAACACGGCAGAAATGGAGGCAGTCCATGCTGGTTCGGAATGAGTCTTCCTTCATCGCTATTTAGAAGGGTGGTAAAGCGTTCTGAGCTTGCCAGAAAAAGGTCGCAAATCAAGGTTGATCACAAGCCGCAAGCCCAGGAAGAAGTCCCAGTCCCTACCACCAAGTGTAGACCAGTGTACCTAAAGTGGTCAACTCACGCGCCTACACCCACAACAGAGGCGGTCGCCTACATTCTCTAAGAAGGTTAACTACCTGTCAAGCCGCAGGGGTCCGAAGACGTAGCCCTCGAAGGCGGAACAGACCACAACTTTTCCCTCGCATCTCCGAAACTTCCACATAAGAAACATTGTGTTAAGAACCTTTCTACTCCTAAGCTCTATAGCTTTGCGTATCTGCTGCGGTCAACTTCTGTATTCAGAAGGACTCACACTCGGTTCGCGGTAGCTGCATTTTCACCGGGATGGCTGCAGTCACTTCTTGCTTAGTTCCCTTTGAGTCTAAAGTGCCACACAAATTTTCGTGGTTACAAAACTGCAACCCACATTTAGGTTGCATAATTGACGTGGGCTGTTCGAAAGCAACCACCCTTGAACCAGCGAACCCGGACGGAGTGTTCCACATGGAAATCCACATGTGCTCAGGCTGTGATGAAACGACCGCAACCCCGCAAGAAAGCGTACGAAACCTTCCCTCCACGCATTCCCTTCGTTACGAGGGCTGCTTTCACATGCCCTGCGGCGAACATTTATAATTTTCAAGCTTGCTGATTGGCTGATGGGGATCCAAGTGGGAAGACGGTCGCACTG
>QNGE01007292.1:4503-19578 GCA_008508345.1 Paragonimus westermani | reverse complement strand
TCCGACCGCGTCATGCATGCTTGTGTATCGACCGCACGGAATCACATCCAATTGGAGCGTTCCAATTGGCTCAGTGCGCAGATGGTGACTACGCGCGTGCGTGCGCTCGGGTATGGAAGAGAGCTGTCGGGCCGGTGAACGGGCATATGCAGGTTGGGGCAATGAGCGTCACTTAGACTGGTCAGCTTGTCAAGTGATAGGACGCGTGAGAGGGCGAGGCGAGGGCTACACATGTGAACACAAACTGATACGCGGTGACTTCAACATTCCTATCATCTTTTGGACCTCATTCTCTGGTCCAGCAATACAGGCCGAATTCCTTCCATGCATTGGTTGGAACCAACATGTCCTCATGCCCACCAGAAAGGGGCATATTTTGGATCTTATATTTACCATAGGTATTTCGTTTGTAGATATAACTGTTCTACAACATTTCCCAGGAAATGACCATAATGTCGTCAAATGCCTGTTCGATTTCAATGTGGTTGCCAAACCGACAGTTGTAATCTACTGTCCGGTCGAATTCATTGATTGGAATGCCTTCTTCTCCCCATTAAGATCCTTAACTTGGTATACCTTCTTTCGCACATCAGACCCGAGCATAACGGCCGGAGACTTTATCAGACATCCAAAGTTCTGCATCGACGTTTTGGACCCCTTTAAATCAAAACGTTTCGGTTCCTATGTACAAGGTAAAATTCTTACTGCGAAAGAGACTGAGAGACTTGAAATGCTTAAGTCTAGGTACAGAAGAACACGACTTTTCCCTGGTGATGCGAGTGAACAAAATGTTCGAACACAAAACGTCAGACGCAACTCCTTTATATAAATGAAGAGAAACTCGCGCTCTGTAATGAGCAGAGATGCACGAAGTTAGTACAACTGATGAGACAGAGAATTTCCGTGAGGCACCCTGCTATAAGAATTATTACTCTCAAAGACAAAATGGTTGCCGATGACCCTTTAGCGATGTGCGAAATCTTCGACTAACATTTCGCTGCCTCGTTTAGCGTAGAAAGGACCCCATTACATGCTAATATCCCACCGAAAACATACAGTTACGAGTTATGTTCTAATCGATGTTCGAAGTGTTCGTTCACAGTTAGCTTAATCGGTCGTGCCCAATGGGAGGTCAATGGGGGCGCAGTGGTGAACACGGTTGCCTCATGCAAACCGTGGCCGGAGTTCGACTGGCGGCAGTGGCAAGCATATGCACTACTGACCAGCTCTAATCAGAGCGAAACTCCAGTCCAGTGTTTCTTCTCGAAACAGACTGGCTCCAAAGTCTATCTGAATGCGAACGCTGCGACCGAATGTGAGTGACGGTCAACTGGAAAATATACCAACTCCCCTACTGCTTTCCGGCATCTGAGTGTTTTCGTCATCTAATTGGTTTTTGTCACAACGTTACTTATACTTTCTTGTTGGTGTCTTACCTATTTCGGACTCATTGGCCATGTTGCAGATTATCAACATACATATTTACGAGCTCTTCGTCGGGCTGATATATTCGTGTATATTGTTCTGTTCTCAGAATCGTTGATTTCCACGTTGGTCTCAGGTATGTTTTAAATGACACATTCGTTTTGGTTGCCAATTTGTTACAGAAATCCAGGGTATCTTCTCATTTCTCGTGTTCTGATTCCGCAGTGTTAGAAGGATTATAACAAATTCAACGGTCGTTTGTGTTTTGTAAGGTAGGCTGGGTTAACAGTACCACACAAAACTGGCGTTTTATCAGTTGATTCATTGATTTCATTGCCAATGTACAGGTTAGAGAACGTAAGGAAGTTTGCGTCCACATTTATTGGTGTCGGACTGTTAGGAATAAAATCAGATAACTGTAGTTTCGAGCGTTAAGGGAATAGGGGAACTCGGAAACTGCATGTTATAAAAAAGAAAGTGATTTCAGGCGAGTGCTGAAACCCACCTCGAAATACAACAAATAAACCGTAATCTAGCAGCATCGATGAAAGAGTGAAGGCACCTATCGAAGGTGCCCACAGGAACGCTTCTAATGGTTAAACTACTTGAAGTGTTCGTTCCGCGTGCTGAATTTGTGTACGAACTCTACGCTACAATTCACCACCGCGTCTTCAAGGTTGGACATATTCAAGTGACCAGTAAACTTCACTTGAATGACATACCGCCCACCTGATGCTGCAGCTTCGGAGGTGAGGAGCTGTGCCAAACAAATGCATACCACATAAGAAGCGGTGAGGTTTCCGGGGGATTCAACATGCGAGGGTTAAGGCATTACTGTCGGTAAAAATAGAGCGTTCATGAAGGCATGTTCGGTGGACTTCACTCGAGATCAACCGTCCAAATAGTGTACAGAGGAGTCAGAATAGGACATTACAGTTGTATATTCTCAAACAATCCAACATTATGTACGCTGGAAAACCACCCCATAAAACGCGATTTTTATTGTAAAACAAAGCAAATGCAAGAATGCCGGTAGGAATTTTATGTTTAGGCACCAACGCGCATCGAAGGTCCTCTAGCGCCATTTACAAAAATAGAAAGCTCAGGTTGTCAGCGAATGGAACAGAAGCAGAAATCTAAACAACAAAAGGTTAACCTGGTATAGATGCAACATTGTGAAGCAATTATGCAGGCGTTGGAAAACCGATCGAAATATTCATGATTAATTTGAAGGGTCGGGGCCCTGCCTGCCAAAACGTTCTGACTTCAAATCAGTCAGCGTATAAGCTGGATGGTATCCGATACGACCAGATTCAGTAATATGTCGCAGTTTGGGATTAGGATGGGTGTCTTCCATGCTTCCTATCGAAGTATATCTGAGTGCAAAATTACAAACGAAAAGCAAGAACAGTAACAAACGATGGATAAGGTTAAGAAAGGGGGCACAAAATAGGAAGCAAGTACTTTAAGGTCCCTCAACTATACTGAACAGGCACAGTAAAAAGCTTAAGGCTAGAATTTTAAGCCGTGCAAAAACAGTCCTGATTTCCTTGTCGGTTGACACTGTACTGAAGACCAATACTCCAACGCGGCACATTTGTGAACCGTTATATTAATAAGAGACACTTAGTACCGTGAGACCAGGATGAAAACGCAAGCATGATACTACATCACTTCACATGCACTCATCAGCAACAAGAGCGTGGCCGAAATGAGTCATGCTCTCAAACAAAGAATACACAAGTCCATCGCAAACGGGTTGACACACCTAAACCTACAGCCTACATAGAGGAGCGGTCAGGTCCCTTGAGATACATCACCGAATGATCAACAGTACGTTGCCGGGATCGTGGGAGGCCAGGTGGCATGATTACGTTTCTTGACTTACCACTGTACACATTTCAGAAAAGCTGCTCAGATACATGAACTTGTTTTCGGCTGGGAATGGATGTAATCTGGCAATTTGGGAGTAAGACAAGTTTGTTGCATTATTTACGGGTTGCTACAACCTCAACTATCCCGTGAAAATGTGTTATCAAAGAAAAGCTTAAGTTAGATTAGTTTTTGCATGTCCCACGTTCGATACTCTGAAAGAACGAATGCACTCGATAGTTAGACGAAAGGTTGTATAGAACTATAAGACTGAAAACTTGCGCAACAGTGTTCCCTCAGCCCGTAGCTGCCCTACAGGGCATTAACTTAATGTCTCGCAATGCTGCACGAGCCAATGACCTTATATAAACTACAGTAACGGACATTGATTCATGGCGCACTAACGTCTCAATAAGGTCCGTTGAACGGTGTTTGATCACGTAACAAAATAACGGCATAGTGTGGTTCTGTTCAAAACGCGCTGCTAACAGACTAGAACAGCAAGAATTGCGAGAATATTCGAGTAACTACACCGATGCAACTGCTTGGTTAAACATGAAGAAGTGTCGGCATCGACAGCAATACACCAACGCTTAACAAACACAACAAAGGAAAAAAGTGGCACTAAGAAAAAATCACTATTATAATCATCATCAGCAATACGGAGAAAGGTCCCAATTAGGAATCATAAGAAAGGGAAAGAATGGTATCCAGTTGCCGAAACCGCTATGTCCAAACTCAGGCACCTAACAACAAGTTGCCTACAATTCGCAAACAAGCCGTGTAAGTGTGAGAGTAAGGGGGATTTTGTTAAACGGTTTCCATGTGGCTTTCACTGTCCTAATTCATTATCTGTACTCATCTCACAAACAACTCAGTCAAACATCGACATCACATGAGCCATTGAAACCCTTGGCGGTCATCTCTCCTGAAGTCTGCTGGGTGATATTTTGGACTGCTGATGAGTGGTCGGAGATTTGGTTAATTTCAAGTTGAACATCACTCACATTTGATCACGTCTCTCACATTCAGATACACTTCCTAGCCGGCCTCTCAAAAAACCAGTAATCTAGAGGACCGCCAAGCATGTTTAGTGAGATGGGAGATTTCGACCTGTTCCGAAAGTATCAATCGTGGGGTTGTCCATTGGAGTTAGCAAGATAGCTATCGTGTCGCCTCTCGAGGCGATCCGGCAACCGGACCAGTACTCACGAACGGAAATGGTTCAGTGATTACATGGGATAATTTAGTCGTACCTAATGCGAGGTCAGTGATGCAGCGGTCAACACGGCTGCCTCACGAAAGCGTGATGAGGGTTCTAGTACCGACCGCGGTAAGAATATGCACTACTGACGGGCTATAGTAAGAGTGGAACTTGAGCCGTGCTTTTCTTGAAAGAGACGGGCTGGAAGTCTATCTGATCAAATGTGAATGACGTTGAACATGAAATTAACTAAATTCCCGACTACTCGTCAGCATTAAGTAGAATTTAAAACTGTTATATCATGTGCAGAGTTAGAACATTTTTACTCAAATAAACAAAGATGCCTTTTTTGTGAAACTTGGTGTGCTTTGTTTAAATATTTCAAGTATATACTGCAGAAACGGTTTATTTTACATAGAAAACTGAACGATTCCTATAGAAGTAGGCGAATAAAAATAACATACCCAAACTCACCCACATACAGGACAACACAAGCGCTCATAATCGTTTAGCTCGAAATTCTTCCCAACTCGGTATGCGCTACTACGTTATTTTACTGTCTTAGGGGGAGCGCTCCAAGCAATCGTTTTAGACTACTATTTATTAGGTTGACACAATTTGTGTACGTGATGAATTCAGAACGATACATAGAAGTGGAGGCATTATTAGAATAGCACCGGTCAATCTCAAGCGGCCGTCAGACCCGAACAAGCACGAGTTCACCAACTGAGTGGCTGACGTAGCGCTTAGGAAACCAGCACAACACAATTCGGATTAAAAGTACAGATCTGAATGCTCGATACTGTTCTGGTTGACTACTGTGATCAAAATAGACAATCTCGCTTAGGTTACAAGTGGAAGTGCAGCCAGAAGCAAAAGCCCTGAGAGCTCGCCACAGACTTGACGATGTCCTCGAGACACTCGGACAAATATCTAGATAGACGGAACCAAAGTTGGGAAACCAAAGGTTAAGGAGAACAAAACAAACTTGTTCGAGGGTCTGATGTCACTTTTAAAGAAAAGGTTAGGCAACATGTTGGTAATCGACATCAGCGAAGGAAAGGGAGAGCTTACCCCACGTCGTACAGACTGCAATAAGGCAGCGAAAGTTTGCGTATGAAAGTCCAGACATCTGCATAAGTCCAATCCAAAAGTGGATTAATTCGAAGGATTTGAGGCCAACCCGGATCAGTCATGGCCACTGGAGTAAGATCAGCTTTACAACACACGGAGCGTTTGGGTTCATCATAAAAAGAAACGAATTCAACATATCAAACGGTTACAACGTAGAATGAGGTCACACAAATGTGCACGTAACTAAAAGTGGTTGCAAAGGGATAATGCGAATTTTGTTGGTTTCGGAAAAAATGCCATCTGAATGTGAACTAAAGTAAAATTTGGGCAATCTTGGACACCGAGGAAATTTCATCTGATTAAGTAAAATGCACTTACTTCCAATCCTAACCTCAGTGTGACGAAGAAAAATCAAGAAATATATTCAATACTTCCATGGTAGTCGGTATCCACTTCGGACTAGCCTGTCACAGTGACCGGTGCCAAATGACGCCTGCGCATAACCACCACCATAGTCGGCTTGCGCTGAACTACTTGTGACTTCACTCAAACATCACGTACTCAGCGTAAACCCGAAGGAATAAGACCAGGAGGCACGTGAGTGGGACTTTTGTGCCCGGCTGGCCAATGCTAGGTTAGCCAATTAATGGGCTAGCACGAAACTGGAAACTTTATTTCTCGGAAAATAAACAGACTTCAATGGTAAGATTTGAACTAGAGAAAAGTAGGTGAACTATAGTGCAAGAAGTGGTTCAAGATAGGGTTGTATGTTAGTGTGTAGTGAGGTAGACGGTCGCACCATACTACCACTATTCAGTAGCCGCATGGATGGAAATGATCGCGGGATAAATACGGGAGACATATGGGAAGGATCGTTGGAAGCCACAATGACATTTAATGACTTTCGCCACATAATGAAACTGAGACATGGTGTCCAAAGCGACTGGAGCATCCTCAGAAGAGTGCGATGTGCAAATGAGTGTTTTTGTTCCTAGTACAATTGAGACGTTTAAGTGGTGTATTGGTTTCTCCAATAAAACAACCTCCGTGTCATCCGCCTTCTGGATTCACAACAATTAGTGCCGTGACCAGGATACAAGGATGCAGATCCCGTGGCCACAGCTGTTTGAGGATGGGGACGTTCGGAGTTTCCTGGAGGATTTCGAAGACGTGGCGGAGGCGGTCGGAGTGAAGGCGGACCAGGCAAAGCTGGCGGCCCTGAGGATGCTGCTCAGGGGCAGGGAGAAGGCGGTGCTATATGTGGCGCGAAGGGGCCCTGCGAAGCTGGAGTGGGCTGCCGAGAAGGAGGCGCTGATTGCCGGGTTCGATAGCCCCGCCGACTGCCAGGAGGCAATGAGGCGGTTCAAGGGCGCCCGGCTTGGACCAGGAGGCGACGCTCTTGTTTATGCCATGTCCCTACGGGCAGCGTTGTCAAGAGCCCTGCCACATGTGGACCAAGACTCAGAACAACGCCTGCTGACGGCACAGTTCTTGAACGGAGTGCCACCAACAGTCCGGGATCAGCTCAGAGTTGCTCTCACCACACACGCTGGAACAGCTGGCCGATGCAGCTCGACAATTGCTAGCAGAAAATGCCGCGACAGTCAATGAGGCAAGTGAACTGAGTGAACCGAATGACCTTCGAAGCGCGGTGGAAAAGTTGACTGAGGAAGTGGCGGCGGTGAAAGTGAAAAAGGAGGAGAGCCGTGGCGACATTTGTTACGGATGTGGAAGACGTGGACACTGGAGAAGATTTTGCCCACTCGGCAAGAAAAGGTCGTACGCTAATAAACGATTTGTCGATTGTTCTTTGTTTGAGAATGGGATTCCGGTGATAGGGGCGGTTGATAAGACAGCGGTTCAGGCTAGGTTAGAAGTCGACGGTAAATTGGAGTACTGTTTGATCGACACTGGGGCCGCGATTTCGTTGATTGGGCCGAAACCAGGATTGTGCGGCCGTGTACGATGGTAGTCCGAACGGTCGGTGGGTTTACTCTGAAAGTTGATGGTCTGGCAGAATACGGTGTTCGAATCGATGGTCAGGTAGTCAAACAACCGTTCGTCATCGCCCCGGACGCACGTCAGACTATCTTGGGGGCGGATTTTCTTGACCGCGTTGAAGCCGTGATTGATTTGAAGCATGATAAACTGGTAACGAAGTATGGGGTGGTTCCACTGGTGGGAAAGCGCAAAACCCAGCTTGGACAAATTGAAGTGAACGTACCCAGAGCAATGCCAACTTGTGACAATCAGTTGCTGAACAAAGTGATACGCAAGTTTCAGGGATTGTTCACTACGGATCAGGACCCGTATGGCTATTGTGACTGGGTTGAACATGAAATCCCCATCGAATCAAAGCGATTTCGGCCATTCGGACCCCGAAGAATTCCAGTGCATTTGCAGCCGGAAGTTGAACGACAAGTGAAGGACATGCTGAAGGAAGAAATCATCGAGGAGGCCGATAGCCCGTTCAACTCTCCTGTCTTGTTGGTAAAGAAGCCTAACGGTAAATTTCGATTCTGTGTTGATTTCAGGCGGCTGAACGAGATAACGACCAATAAAGTGGTAGCAGTCCCGTCGGTGGCGGAGATTTTTGACAAGCTGCAGAACGCCCGGGTGTTTACAGTGTTCGACTTACGGTCCGGATATTGGCAGGTCCCGATCAAACAATCGGACCGAGATAAAACAGCATTCACAGTGGGCGAAAAGCAATACCGCTTCAAGCGGATGCCGTTCGGACTCTCAGGCGTCCCTTTCACGTTCAGACGACTGATGTTGAAGGTGTTGGACGGAGTGAGCAACACTGTTGTCTACGGAGACGATATTGTCATTTACAGCATAAATGAGACAGAACATACAGTGCACGTTTCAGCAGTGCTGCAGAAGATCGAAAGAGCCGGCCTCCGGATCAATAGTTCACAGTCTCAACTGGCGAAACGAACGGTAGTACTTTTCGGTCACAAGGTCGGTCAGGGGGAGGTCCAGCCACTGCCCGAGAAACTGCTGACAATCAAGGCTATTCCGGTGCCAACTTCGAAGAGGACGCTGAGACAGTTTCTCGGTCGCGTTGGGTTCTACAGCCGCTTCATCAAAAACTTCCATGACCTCGCGAGTCCTTTATACGAAATTCTAAGGAAGAATAACCAATTTCATTGGTCACAGAAAGGAAACCAAGCGTTCGTCGAGATCCAACAGTTGATGAATAAAGGACAGCTGACTCTGAAATTGCCAGTGACTGGACAGATCTTCATAGTCTCAACGGATGCCAGTGATGTAGGAATTGGAGCGGTACTGAAGCAGGAGGACGGTGTTGTGGAATACGCCAGTCGGGTACTGAGTGCTGCTGAACAAAACTATTCAACGACAGAGAAGGAGTGTTTGGCAATCGTGTGGGCCTTGGAAAAATGAAGGCCGTACTTGCTCGGCCGACGTTTCCATGTGGAGACTGACCACAAACCGCTGGAGTGGATTAAATCGGCGAAGGATCCCCGAGGAAGGCTGGCTCATTGGGCGTTACGACTACAGGGGTATGATTTCACAATTCGCCATGCAGCCGGAAAGGAGAATTGTGTGCCCGATTTGCTTTCCCGAACGCAACACCTGGATGAGGTCCACAGGGACGTGACCGGAGTTAACAGTATCGAACTGGAGAGTGACTCCGGAAAGCTACAAGCAGCACAGAGGAAGGATATGGCGATCTGGGTGGTGAATGACCGACTCTTGCCGGGAGGACAATCGCCAGAAGACGAAGTAGATCCGGAATTGAAAGCTTTCAGAATGCACTGGTCCGATTTGCAGCTGAATAGTGCCGGAATTTTGATGCGCCAATTGCGGGATGGAATAAACGTCCCGGTCATACCGGCGGAGTTGAGGGCGGCAACTGTGAAAGAATGTCATCAGCTGGCTCAAACGGGTTGTCATCGAACCTACAAAATGCTGAAACGAAGGGCATACTGGTCTGGAATGAACAATGATGTTAACAATCATGTGCGGACGTGCCAGCAATGTCAGTTACTGAAGAGCACTAACCACCCCAGTCAGTATCCCACACAACCAATTCCGGTCGGTAAAATGGGAGAACTGTGGCCAGTGGATTGATGGGTCCCTTTCCAGTAACGACGTCCGGAAATCAATACATCGTAGTCATTACCGAGCACTTCACAAGATGGATCGAAGCAGCCGCTATACCCGATCAGCGCGCAAGCACGTTGTGCAGGGCGGTGATGGAGCACATCGTAGCGGATCACGGCCAATTACTCGTTGTCCCTTGGCTAACGGTGTACTGTGAGTACGTTGATGATCTACTAGTACTAAACGACCAGCGTATTCGCGAACCCATACATCGCAACGCCATATAGTCAAGTCACTACGACCTATGACACGGACGGTTCCCTTGCTTGTCGCGCACTTCCGTTCTCGGCCGCGCAATTGCTGCTCACTGAACTTGCGGACACTCGTTCAGATCAAATTCCTCCAGACCGTCCGATTCAACATCAACTCTTCTCGACATCTAAAATCTATGGTACAACGCGAAAGACTCACCTGGACAACGTCTTGGTATCCAGCTTTTGGCGACCAAGATTGTGTTTACCTGATTCTACCCGCCCGTACAGCAGCCGCTTTGGAATAAGATCACCGCCCATTCCACGGACATGACCTATTCACGGAAGCTGACTGATCATCAAACATAGTTTCCATCCAGGTCATTTCCGTTCACCATAACACCTTAGTGTTCGGAACCACGGCCGACCCCCGAGAAACTAAGATGCGTCTTGGACACTGCGGATGAAAACGTCTCAGATAGTACACGTTCCGCTGATACGATGTCCAAGTTTCAGTGTCATACAGCAGTATAGACAGCACCATAGAGCGACAGACACAGAGCTTGGTGGCCATCTTCAAGCAATGGTTCTTCCAGACACGTCTTTCAAGACGTCCGAAAATAGCACTAGCTTTCTTCACACGTGAACGTGACTCGGGATCCGCGGACAAAGTTGTCGACAGATTGCAACTCAAGTAGCAAAAGTCTGCGTAGCTATCGATAATGTCTCCATTGATGCGAAATTCAGGCGCAGGTGCAGGAATAGCATCTTCACCCAGAGAAAGCTGAACGAAAGAAAACAACCTATCTATGTTGGCATCCAACCCAAATTTGGGTGCCACGCTCTCAAAAGTCGTTGCCAGTCGCTGAAGTTCGGCCCTACTGAGTGCGAACAGCATGCTATCATCTGTGAATAGTATGCGCTTCGCTGTGGTATGTAGCCGGGTTGGGATGCCGTAACGTCGAATATTTAGTAGAGATTCCTGTGTGTGGTATTCAGCCTCAACACCGTCCTCGGCCGAGTCCTGGAATACAGCTGTTAGCATGGCAGTCAAATATAAAATAAACAAGACTGGGACTACGATACAACCATGCTTCACGCCAGTGACAATGTCAAATTCATCACAGTTTGATCCACCCGATTGTACTTCCATCTGTATGCTCACAAACAACATTCTAATCAAACTGGCGAACTCACCTGGACATCCAAGCTTACCACGCATCGTCCACAACGCCTCGCGACTCATGGAATCAAAGGTCTCGGTGAAATTCCCAAAAAGAGAATACAAAGGATGGGTGCGTTCCCGGCACGTCTTCTGGATCTGTCGAGCAGCAAACACTAGGTCGATCGTAATACGACCCACCCGAAGTCCATACTGCTCCTTAGGAACATTGGACTCCAAAACATCCGCATTCAGCCAGTTCAGACTGATACTTGGGAGCACACTGCCAATGCAGCTCAGCACACTGATGCCCCGATAGCTGTTGGTGCGCTGCTTGTTACCCTTGTCTTCAAACAAAGGTATGATAAGAACCTCATTGAACTCCTGTGCCAATACTTCCTGCTCCCAGATAGAATGAATCAACTGGGCCGCCATTCTTTGGAATGTCCCCTGGCAATCCATCCTCACCTGCAGCCTTACAATTACGCAGCTGTCCAATCGCTCTCTGCACCTCTGTCAAATACGGGGCGACAGCATGTGAAGTTTTGATGGCCTTATGCTGCGGGCTATATATGGTCACTGAATTAATGAAAGCAGGAGGGCTTCGTAGGCTACCACAATAGTTGCGCCAGACTCATGTGATGTCCTCTGGATGGGTGCACGAAGGGCCAGTGTCCACTTCAATCAGTTACTTTGTAGACTGAACGCATGGACCATACATCGCATTAAGTGAATCGTAGAATTATTTCTGTCGTTTGCGATCGCCAAGGCCCTGCATCTGCTCATCTTGCAGCCCCCGCCGGTCGCCCTTGAAGCCACGAAAATGTCCGCTTAGTTGAAGGCAAATAATACGGAATGTTGCGCTGCTGTCTTCACTGTCCGGCTCATTGTGGAAGCAGTAAATCAAGTTGGAGATAGTCACGTTGTTATCGTCGAACCAGTGCGACCATTTGTGGTGCTCGGTGCGGATCGTCTCTGGAGCTGCTGCCGTGAACTGTTCCTGCAACGACGGCCACATAGCCCAGGATGGTGGATACAGTGGTGTCTTTCAAACGAGCGGCAACTGCACAGTGAAAAGCAGTCATTTCACAGTTCTTCAATCGGTTGACATTCCACTTTTGCCGTTGTTCGGGGGGATCTGCAATAAACAAACTAACGTACATGGATAAACCGTTTGGTCATGACCAGCCTGTGATACGATCAGCGCCGCGCGTCAATCGCGTGATACGCACTTCAAAAATGTCGCGCTGCCACACAATCACGTGTCGCTCGCATCCAGCTGGAATCGAGTGTTTGTGATAGCCAGCTTGTGGGTAGCATACGGATAAAGCAGATGTTCACTGTTCTCGTTGACTGAATCAATGCCGTAAGGTACGAGGACTCTCGGCCGGCTATCGAGTCGCGTTTAACTCGAGCCTTCAAATCAACCAGAACAACTACCCATCCACCGATGCCGACTGGATTGTGGCGGACAGCTGATCATAAAACTGGTCTTTTGTACCATTAGTGTGACACATGTGGATCATAATCATTAAGAGA
This sequence comes from Paragonimus westermani, assembly GCA_008508345.1. NCBI lineage: Eukaryota > Metazoa > Platyhelminthes > Trematoda > Plagiorchiida > Troglotrematidae > Paragonimus > Paragonimus westermani. The sequence goes on along the minus strand of QNGE01007292.1, from coordinate 6,980 downwards.
TGTGACATACTTACTTCGACTTAGTCGCAGCCGCAAGGACATGGTTCGTGGGCTGACGTCGCGTGGTTTGCCTAAAGTCGAACCACTGATGCGGTCAGCTACTGTGAAACAGCTATCATGCTCCCGAGCACCGTCTGCCGGGTGCATCTGAAATGGGACTTTGTGTTAGTGAGATTTAAATGAGCATCATGTGCTCTAGAATTCGTGCTAGAAAGGTCGATGGAAGGGAGAGGATTTTGCAGTAGCATATTTCCGCCTATTCACTCTGCCAGAAGCGGCAGATAGGACGATCTGGTGTGTGCTACGCGACGGCCGAGGCAGTAAGATATTTGGCTTATGTTGTGTGATCCTGTTTTTATACTGCCAGGAAACCCAGACCTAGACAGAATGGTGATTATGGCCCCCAAGCAAAGCCTGTGGCTATAAATCCTGTGCCGCAAAGCAGCGGGTGACACATCCACAAACATCATCGACCACTAGCAACAACCAAATCGCAACAGCTACGCATATGCTCCAGAGCCGCACACCTATAAAGCCAACCCACAAATAAGGCCAACACTTTTGCAGAGGCAAGTAAGTCACAAATAAAAGCGGACCAGGAAAGAACAAACATCAAGCCAAGCCAAAACACAATACACTGGCAGCATCAACAACGACTGTTTGGCTCCTCTCGTCTGACCACACTGAAATGGTTGTACCTAAAAGGACCGAAATCCTAGTCAGCATAGCCCGCCAGATCGGAACATCAAGTAGGCCTGACCACGAAGCCAAGGTAGCAAAAAAGATCCAGTGATAAACAGAAATGCATGTGGAGGTTGATCGACGTCCAATGCATTTTTATTAGGGCCTCTGGAACAAATTAGCTGTTCTTATTAACTACTATTCTAATCACCTTTGAAACATCTAGTAGAAGAAGGGTTCTTTATTATAACTCCGTGTGTTTGGAAAGCAAATGGGTGGTAATTAAAATTTGAAACGTTTTTCGTGAGATGGAGCGATTGGGCCATCAACATCTGGTTGATTAAACTTCCTCGAACTGTCATCCTCCGATGGTCCGACATCAGCCATGACACTCGCGTGAATGACCACGATGAACCGAAAATATTACCAATTTCCACAAGACAATTTATGTCCCAACATTTCAAAATGTTGGTGACAGCCACGCCAGCTGCTCCGCTTTAGATGTACTAAGTGAAAAGGAGTAGGTATCTATTCTTGTCAATCTTAGAATTTCCGGGCGTGCTGAGTATCGATGGGATACGAGAGTCGTGTTAACATTTCGATTTATTACTCGCTGACCAAATAAACATGAATTCGGCAAAGAAAGCAATTGTTGCATTATGGTCCTACAAATCTTTCGGAAACGAAGAAATATGACGACGACCATGTTAATATAGTTCAAAAATTGTTATCTACAAACTCGTCCTCTTCCCATCGTGATTTTCGATAGTGAATATTTTTATTGTGTTAAAAGTAAAAATCACTTTTGACAAATCAAATTAGTAGTGATATCTTTCTTATGACGAACAGAAGCATCAAACACAGAAGAGCTTCTAAGTATTCAATGGGATGTAACCTCATGGTATATATTCCAGCGACCAATTCTGGCTGACTTCCTCATCATGATCTTTAGGAAAATTTGGTTGATTGTAACACGAAAAATTCACCACACACTGGTGCATCCAAATGATCGGCTGCTAGGAGAGAAAAACCAAGTTTTATCGTTTTTTACTTTTGGCCCCGTCAACGACACTCATTCTGATAAATTTCAAAGTATGCTACTTTTGCGCAAAAATAACTATGTCCCACCTAAATTCGTTGAGTTTCAGTATAACGAACAAATTCGTGTTGATTTCCCAGTCACTTCACCATGCATTCACTCTAAAGTAAGTAAAAATGAAATGTCACGGTGAGACTGGACCTTCACGTGGTGTGACGGCTTGCGCATCTCGATTACCTTATGGACTAAACTGGACAGAGTTACTCATACCAGGCAGGCCAACAGGTAGAGCTCTGACAAACCACAGTCTCCTGGTTCTTCAGGTTGGGGGTTGGAAGATGGTTGGCATCTCTTCCTGAAAAACGTACCATTTCTCGTACACCGCCACCCACCCGTTGCCTTGCGGTACAGGCTACTGAGCCAAAGGCTTTGTTTGAGAACCCTAATCGTTCTCCTGTCTAGGTCTGGGCGTCCTGACAGTATCTCAGCCCACACACAACCATGAATACTCACAACACAAACAATTCCATACTGCATCGGCCGTCTCGCAGTACAAACCACGTCGCCCAATCTGCTGCATACAACAGGGTGGATAGGCGAAAACATGCTACTGCTGACCCCTTATCAAATTTAGCTCTCAGGCCCTTCCCGATTCCTAATTCTGATAACTTCTCTGCAGGTCCCACAGCAGATATAATTAATCATAGTAACACTGTGCCGATAAGTCCCACCTCTCGCCACTCAGTCTCAGACCTCC